>PNEQ01086066.1:0-39658 GCA_003012365.1 Medauroidea extradentata | reverse complement strand
CATGTTAAATGATCCCGGATTGGTTCAGTGGGGAAGTACATGGCCTCTCCACTTCGTCAGCGCAGCCGTGATCATGCACATGCTGTGTGTAACTTGGTTATCTGATAATTATGAGTTGTGAGATATACTTCGGGAAATGACAAGTAAAATTCAATACATTAATATTATTTAAAATGTTTGGTAAAGTGTAACTTATTATAACAAGCTCATAAGAGTACAAACAAATATTTGTTAATACTAACATTGACAAAATCTGTAAAAGTACCATTGAATTAAAATACATTAGATGCTCTGATTTATTTAACCAGTTGAAGACGCAAAATTACTCTAAGTTTAAATATAATTGATTTCAAAATTACTTCAAACGTATTTTGAGCGTAAGGTAAACACAAAAACTTGAAACAAAAGAGGGATTGGTATGTTCGCTCGTAAACTAAGACTTTATACGTGACAGTTTCTGACATTGCGACGGATGATCGGCATCCCACGTACATTCACAATAGCACTGCTGTCGGAGGACCTATACATGCACAAAATATGAAGTTCGTTACTATTTAACTTTCAGATTATAACAATAATTACATTAATTTTAGTATGTATGTCTCATGACGTCTTCTTACATCTTATTATAAAATTCAAACAAATGTTCAGAAAAAATTACAAAGTTTTATAAGATCATACTCGAAGATTTACAACATAAACTAAATAAGCATTGAAATACATTGTTTTGTACCTATCGTTTCCACAGTTGAAAATTTCAGGTCAGGATATTTTTCACTCTTATGACGTTGCCTACTTGACAGCCGAAGAGTGAGCAAGCATAGGTATATACGCGTTTGATTATTTCCGTCGCTGCTCAGTATATTTTGTTGATATGACTTTTGGACAAACACAATTTTCCGTACTGAAAACAGTAGAAAATCGCCACTGGAATAAAAATTTAGATAAAAATATGTATTGGATGATGCTTTCTTGTGTTTTTTTCATAATTAAGATACTTATTTCTTCATAGTTTTCAGGGTATTTAAGAAATGCTCTAAACGATCTCGTAGCAATGTTCGACAGGTACTAAGCACCATGAAATATGCATGATCGCTTATATTACTATCCTTGCTGATGCCGAAGAAGGAAACACCCTAAATGTATTTCTATGTTGTTTCAATATTACTAAGTAAATAATTATAAATACTAAGTATATAGTTCCAGTCATTTGTATTAAGTAGGCTAAGAGAATTATTAACCGACAAACTTCGGCACATTACTGAAAATCCACAACGTGTTCCCGCCTTCGTGCAAGGTCACGTGGTGTATGGCAGAAGGCCGGAGGAAGGTTGGGCCGGTTGCTCGACAAGCGAGACATGCCTGTCACCCTCTGGCTCGAAGAATGAATAAGGTGAGGGAAGATAAGTGTGGAGCCACGGAATGAGAAAGGCGGGGAAAACGGGAGTTCTCCGAGAAAACCCGCTGGCAAACGGCAACGTCCACCACATTTCCCACACGCAAATAATCCGGATACGGACCCGCCCGGTATCGAACCCGGAGCGCCTAGGTGGGAGACGAGAGGTCCGACTACCGCGGCCCTTGAATTTCTAATAACTTAAAAAAGTAAATGTTAAAGGAAATAATAGTATCTATTTCCCTCAGTATGGGCTACGAAAATGTTGACCCTTGGGAACATAAAGATAAATGGATTGGAAAGTATTTGCTATATTGCGGTTTATCTGTGACTAGTGGTTTGTGTTATAAAAACCTTGCACTTCTAAAAATGTTGTTGATAACATTATTGTACTTTATTGCTAACACAGAGGTTTGCCCCTTTAATTGAAAGAACGTTTTTACACCAAGATTTAAGTTATTTTTGAAGGCCACGCCCGGTGGTTCCTCAGTGATTTTGAAAATATAATTTTTATAGCAACATAATTTTCATTTCGAATAATCCGTACGTTGATTCCCAACGAATATATCATAATTTGTACCTAAACTGTTTGATAGCATTAAATCTCACAGTTTTTTCAGATTTTTGCACCATAATTTTAATTAACTAATTTTGTTATGACAATAAGCCAAAATCAAGGGAAAAAATTTTTCTTTGCTTACGAACATTACATTACTTGTCAAAAAATTCTTACAGAATTGAGCAACGTTTGACTGTTCTAAGTTTTGAATTTTTTGTAAAGCAGTTCGTTTATTAAGTTTCAATGTTTTGCACCAGTGAGAATAAAACTACCAAGCACGACCATATATTACTTATTATGCAGCAGCATTTCTTAACAAAAAAAAATGTTCAATTCACTTGCGTGTGTTGACCCACACATAGTAAATTTCCTGTTAAGGACTCCATAAAATTAACGCGTAGGATTCCACGGTGCCAACTTTAAAGTCGGTATTTTAATATTTATAATTGTTTGTAGTGCGATAAAGTGTAGACTATCTAATTATATTAGGTAGTTCATAACTTTCGCGCGCTAGAATGCGATTTAACTCTAAGAGGTCTTCGTCTTATAATATCCGGTATGAACAAATGTTTGTGTTTCCATATTTTATGACGTGAAAGTTATGAAAAAGTAGATTTGTTGGTTACGAAATAAAAACATATTTATCAATGATAATATAGGTCTTATGAACGTTTATAATTTAAAAAAAAATTAATGTTTGCATGTGTATTATTATTTTTAATGTGATATTGCGGACAATTTATTTCTCGATTTGTAGGCAAATATATTACAAAATTGAGAATTCGCAGTAAGAATAATTTTGTCAGGCAAGTCATACGTATGAAAATTGCTACCAATTTGTGAATTTGTATACATGTCCAAATATTTACATTTTGAGGCCATTATCCCTGCTCACGAACTAAATTACCAGTTTTAAAACAATATGTTCACGTTGAATTTACTAAGCAAAGTGCGTGTGAGAACGAACTATTTCTGCGTCAGGAAAATGTTACCAAATTGTTAAGAGTTTAACTTAATTTAATATCTCACAAAATCAAGAACGTAAAACTTAATTATGTATATTCGTTAATAAAATCGGTACCATCATTTTTAAGCGTAAATTACGTAGTTATGTACAAATGCATTCACTAGAAAAACGTTATAAATACATTAATAGAAACCGTCCAGGTTTTGTATTTTCCAACTGAGGTAGAGACTTATTTTTAGCTCTAGGCTTGAATAACTGCGCACTGTATAAACAAGACATTACTTTTACCCATCGTAACAAAATTTTCTTCAAGTGTAACAACGTTTATAATTAATTATTACGTTTCGAACAGAAAACAATGAATTAATTTGTGCTGAGTAAAAAGAGCAGTGAAAAAATGTTCTACTGACATGTTTAATTAACATTAGCAACCGTTTTCTAAGTTCAGCCCATAATTAGTACGTATAAAATAAACGTATTAAGAAAACATTTTCGTGATGAAAATTATATCAAGTAACTAAATGTTCGCCTTTCTAAATAACAAGAACGTTTTATTATATTTTACATACATATGAACTCTTTCGTTAATGTTAACGCTTAGGTTTTTCCTATTGACCTTATTTATTTTAAAAAGAAAATTTGTAAAACAATTCAACAGTAACATAAAAAATAATATTTTGTGCGATTGATATTTAATGGGAATGAAGTTGTAATAAAATTCAAATGAATACTCTTAATATAAAGAACTTTCTAAATTACTTTAAAAAAGGAACATTACAATATGTCGTGTAAAAGTATAAACAATTATGACTTTAAAATTACATCAAGTGTCACAATAACTAAATGCACGAAAAAACAAGCAAGAAAGTTCCAAGAAAGTACGCCTCTTAGGCTATGCAAGATACTCCCACAAAAATAAAATAGGACGTGTCGTAAGCGTTAACGTCTCTAAAAGTGCATATCACGTATAGACATTGTTTAGTAACGCGAAAATAATACTTCATGAACACGTTTGTACGATATGAAACAGTGGCTAGATCACAATTCTCCCACCAGTTATGTCCGGGTTCTATTCTCGACGGGGTCGGATCCTGATTTTTACGTGGCGGACGTCACCGTTTGCCGGTTTTCTCGGGGTAATCCCGTTTTTCTACTGCCATCCTCATCCGGTCGCTTCTCCATATTAAGGCCTTATTTCACGTCATTATTGGTGGCAGCTGGTGCGTATAGGTGACTAGCCACAAATCTGCCTTCAGGATGTGATACCGTGTCCTCGCGTACCCATCTTCATTCGATATTAATTCTTTTTTTTTTGTTAATATGAATATTGGAAGCTGTCAGGCGATCGAATTTTAAAATTAAAGATAAGCGTAGTTCAAATTTAAACATCATTATGAATACATTACTATTTTCGCTAAAACAAAAATAACATTCTTGGCCTATATAATTAACGAGAATAAATTTAGTAACGGCTTATAACTAATGTATAATAAATACATTTTTGCTAAGTTTTGAGAAAGTAAAATAAGTGTTATTTACTTTAATTTTAAATTCGTTATTTGACTGATCCTTTCTAAAAAAATATCCATATAATAGACAAGGACACTATTTCAAATTTATAGAAATAACTATTTCAACATACTCCAGCTAAAAATAAGATTAATTTACAAATTTATAAAATGGTATGAAACGCAAACTGCAATATTCAAACATTCATTAAAATCAACTGAAATTTACTCTGTCACTATCAATACTTTTATTCTAAAATGTGTACAAAATAAATTTTTGGGTATTTATATATTCAGCACAAAAATAATATTTTTACGCTCTGTAATATTTTATGTTCCTATTAATGGATAAATAATTATATAAACTGAATTAAATCTACTTATATTATATTTAAATTAACATTATAACTCAATTTACATGTGAAAATAAAAACATTAATACGTTTATATAGTATTATAGATTGAGAAGAAATCTGCAAAAAAACAATATAAATAAATTATTAACAAAACAACCACTCCTCACCTGAACGTTACTTAAGCGTTTCTTCTGGCCATCTTCATTTTGGCCGTCTTTTGTGTTTTTAGTTGTGTAGTATAAGCCTACATAAAACATATAAGAGCTTCGCCACAAATCCCCCATTGGCATGGCTTGATGTGGTTTTCCATAAATACCATCGTTCTGCTTCACGAAAATATCCACGGCTTTTTCATTATATCAGCAAAGAGGCCAGAAGAAAAGAGCTATTGCGGTGCACAGTATTAGGAACACAGAGAAAAGGGTCCAGTTGAAGGGGCACACAGAGATAGCACTGCGGTATCACGACCACCACAAAACATTCGTATATCCTTAACAACGTTTAAAAGCACGGTAGTCGGGGCATTTAATTCACCGCAACATCAGAAAGAAAGAATCCAAAAGTCCACAGGAAAAACAGTGGTTTTCTCTCAACATTCTACAGCGCACGAGACGAGCTCTCTATGAACATGCGGCAAAGTCTTGTGGTCGCATCATGTCTTGTTGTCGGCCACAGGCCTTTAGGGTGACTTTCACGTTCCATTATAGTACAGAAGACCGTACAACATATGCTCGAGATGAAAATCTGTTACCTACGTTTTCGCTTTCTCTAATGTATACTGTTGAAACAATTTTAATACTTGAGTGAATTATACACCAAAGCAAAGGTTTATCTTTGCATCAAACATTTCAAAAGAATAAGTGAAACGAGAAAGAAACTTAATGTTAATGCAATAAATAAAAGGTAGTTTAAATGTTCAACTGTATTTAAAAGTTGCTGTAAAGATTAACGAACTTCTAATAGCAATAAACATTTAAATTGTATTAAAAAATCTAACCCTACACTAAATCGGCAAATAAAAATTGCAATTAATTACAATGTCTAATATATCAGTTTTAATGTGTATAATTTAAGTTTATCTTAACTTTCTGTGCTGTAAAACATTTACTAGGAATTTCGTATATTTATTACTTTTACAACCCATCATAAAAACAAGTATTTTCCTTGTCAAATTTTGTACTGTGTACTGTAATGTTAAAACTGCTGTGTTTGCAAAAACAATTCGGAAGCGCTAAAGCAACTAACGTTACATGTTTTTCTAATCCGATTTTGTTACAAATCGGAGTCTCTAAGAAACGGATTGTTAAAATAATACTTATCTGTGTACAAACTACTTGCTCAAGTTTAAACGAAGTTCAATTATTTACTGCACTGTGAAGAAGCTTTTAAAAGTAATGTATCAAATATATATGCCTAAGACCTTTAGGTCGAGAGTTAAAATGCAAGTTAGAAAACACCGGTCACTGATTATGAACTCGGTGCATACAATATTTTTACAGTGAAAAATAAAATAGTAACCTCGTAACTGAAAAATAAATTCATTTAAGCTGTGCGATAAAAATTAAATATTGAATTCCCTCTCTCCATCAATCAACAACAAGCCTTATAATGTATGTCCGCAGATGGTGCAATGACTATACCAAAAGACTTTCACAAATTATGTACGGGTTCTGTTCCCGTCGGGGTCGGATCCTCATTTCTACGTGGCGGACGTCACTGTAGGCCGGTTTTCTCGGGATAGTCCGGTACTTTTGTTGCTTTCCTCATTCTGTCGCTTCTACGTCGTAGAAACTCATTTCACATCATCATTAGGGCCAGAAGATGCTTATATGTGACTAGCATTAAATCTGCCTTCAGGATGTGATACCGCGTCCTCGCGTACCCATCCTCATTCAACGTTCATTTATATTTTTGTAATGTTGCAAAACTGTATATTGTATTAGAAGTAAAATTTTTAAAAATAAAGTCGTTTGTATTTTACATAAACACTTTTAAAAAATTGGTACACATAAGACTTAATTTAAAACAAGTAAAATTCAGTTCGTAGTGTATAATATTTGTTATAAAAGTGGTTGGCTGAACTTAATGCCATTACTTCCATATGCGGTAAAGTCTTTCAAAATATCTCATTTCTCGTTGCAGCTGAATAAATTAGAAACAAGTTAAGAAATTATATAAGCTTAGTAAGTTGAACATTTTTTTCCTAGACTTCTATCCAAAATTAGTACATGACTCAGCTACATAACCGTAAAACAAGGGTTTAGGAATTATTTTACTGAATAATATATAAATAAAATTAATAAAATAAGATACATTTTCTTAAACATTAGCTTAAATATTTCAGCTCGGCGAAGTGTTTTTTGAACGAAAAATATTTATTTTCAATAATATTTAGTTGCATAAATTCCCTGCCATTTACTAGGTAAGGCAGTGAAAATGAGTATAATTCATATTTTGTGTGGCACTGGTATTTTATTCATTTTTTTCCACGTACTGCTGTATCTCGGGTTAAAGTAAACACTTAATACGTAAATAAGCACACAGAATTATATGTTTCCATTCTAGGAAAACATTTAATCCCACTGTAATAGTAAGACAAACGGTATTGGAAAATTGTCAGTTTTCCTGGATTTTTAATGTTCAGTTGTGCGTTTTTGCAGTTTTTTTTTAGCACAGTTAGCCCTCAGTAATAGCTCGAGCTTTTATGCTTCTATTTGTAATACGATTTAGATATGGACATAAACTGGGCACATTACCTACATTTACGACCCGCGTAACATTACACTTACAACCACATGAAACTTTGTTGTTTACTTCACCCAAAAAATATAATTAATTGTAACTGTCAGACTTTCGTCAGCAGGGGTTTTTGTGTGTGTTATAAATTCGTGTATACATGTTTAGTATACACCAGATAGGCCTACATTATTTTTCATAAATTTGGTTTTATCTTTCTTGTTGATGATTTTGCTAAGTTATGGTTACCATCATTAAATCAGCGGCAGAAATCATGCAAATGTGTTATAGCGATTTAGGTAGATATGACATTGGCAAAATTACTTCCCTTTATCACAAATAATTGCTTCATTAATTAATATTGTTTTGAAATTGGAATCAAATTCTCGCAGAAATTTGTCGGCATTAATTTATTGAACTGAAGAACGTCTTCGACTATGTTACCTGGTTTCCCAGATCATAAAATTTTTTAATAATATTTAAGGGCATCAGAATGCAAAGTTTACTAATCACAATAAGTTGTTTATTTTGGGTAGAGAATATTACATGTATTTTCTTCCATAACAATGACCTACGAACATGAAACAGAATTAATTCGGAAAAACAAGTTCGAACTGGCAAGTTTTTTTTTTTTCACTTTGAATAAAAGAATAAGATTGTGTAGTTCTTTCTTCCGAAGTAATAGTAATGATCTCAAAGGAAACAAAGGTAAGAATTTTATCGAAAGTAAAAATAAAGTAACGAATTGAACATTAATTAATTTAAAGGTAGCTAATTTAAAATGCAAAAATTTCAGTTTATCTGTTTAGCTTTATTATAATATTTTGACATTTAAATACATTTTTTAAGAACAGAAATGCTTCCAACTAATCACATTTGTTTCGGTAAAATTAAGCATCGAAGTTAAATATTTAATAACTTGATGTCATGTTTACCAAATAGTTGTTATACTTGAAACACACAAATAGTACTTTTAAAAGAAGAATGTGTTAAATAAGTATATTCTTCTTATGTAAGTCGTTTGTTTCATATTTAATATGAAATATTAAAACATAAAGGAATTATAAACAGTGTTCTGTATACAACATAATTACAAATGTTTGATATAAAACTTACAAACTTACAAAATGTAGAACATACCATTTCATGCAAACATTTGTTTCATTTGTTATTGTAACAATAAAAAAATAACAAAAATGATTAAAGTATGATCATAATAAATAATACTGAAAGCAGAGTAAAATGTTCGTTGCTGTGCCGGATATATATTCTTAATTCAATTACTGATCCACAAAATGATCGGACCTAGAGTATATTACCAGAACTAGATTCAGTTTTCTGTCTGCATTGTTAAGAGGCACTTTGAGCTGGCAATTAGTGTTAAAACTGACAATTATCATAAGTTTTCAAACATATTAAATTATTTATAACAATTAGTAGTTTTCGTAGCATTTGTCAGTCACTAGTAGACAGTGTGCATTGTAATTAAGTTACTTACAATAATCCGTACAAAAACACAACTTAATATCCACAAACACACAAACACATACACACATAATATGTATGTTGCAAACATTCAACAATGATTGATATGTTGCTGGTGCTTTAGGCAAAACGAAACATGTAATACCTTTACAAATGTCAAAGTTCCGTTTTCCGCCTCTGTTATTTACACTTATTTTAATGTTATTTTATTCATTATAGTTAATTTTACTTTCAATTTTGTATACATAACAATACGAGACAAAGAATTTATTTTAATAAACGCACTAATATATCTTACGTACTTTTTTATTTATAGTATTTTGCGGACTGTCTATTCGTCAAGGCGTAACTTATGTCGTCTTCGTAAGGCACGATTTATAGAAAGCCCACTTTGTAGAATAATGAAGACACGAATTAGTTTTCCAGGATTTTCGTGCATTTGATTGTATTTTACTTTACAAGATATTCTGTTATGGTGTAATTTTTGTTGTGAATGGTTCAGAAAAATGCTTTCGCCTCTAACAACAGACATTCAAAATTGTGTAATTTTGAAATGTAAGTGTACACCGAAGGTGTTGAATTGTATTTATAGCCTTGAAATACTGGAAACGAGTGAGAAAGATTTTGGCCAGTGCTTAACATCGACGTCTGTAGCTGTCATGAGAGTATGGAGCGGCGCCGGAGTGTGGAGGCGGTTGAAGGTGGACATGCTCGAGAAAAACCGTCGACCAACGGAATCGACCGGTACGATTCTCACATGTAAAAATCCGGGGACCTATTCACCAGGAATCAAGCCCGGATCGCCTTTGTGGGTAGGGGAACGGTATGATAGTTCGGCCACCGCGGCACGTGGTGGTAACGAAATTTATCTGACTAAGAAAAAAGTATCTGGTTACGAAACGCACAAGGAATGAATCAAAATCACTTTTAAGGAACTGGAGATAAAATTGTATGTAGAGCCTCATTAATATCATGAAATAACTATACATTATTTAGTTATCTAAGAGTACATCGAACACATGGACACATTAAACATGTTTGCGTCTATAAGTAAACCTCGTTATGCATTTGTTTCATTCAAGACACATATCAGTAGTAATAATACAGCAGTTGATTTCTAGTTTACACATCTGACGAAGGATCACAGTATAGCAGTACCTCGCTTCTCCAGATTTTTATTCTTGCAGATTATTGGAAGGATACGTACAGCGACAGGAATGCTTGCACTGGGGTCTTTTATTCCTTACCACCTCCCTTTCGCTTCATGTGTGTTTGTACATTTATGAGTTTCTGCCATATAAAAAAGAAGGGGAATCATGTAGCGCTTTGGTATTATCTTCACATGGATGACTGCGCCAAACTCAAGCTTTAATTATCATCTTTCTGTTGTGGTTTCATTTTTTTTTACTTCTTTGCTTCAAATCTGATTTAATTTAAACTTGGCGTGCGTAAACATGAAGCGTAAACGAGTGAGGGTGGAACACAAAACTGAGGATATTAAAAGGTGGTAACGTGAACCCTGGAGTCATGCAAATATCTCGTGGTCGCGAATGTTTACGGAGCATGCATGCGTGTAATACATGTTTGTTTGCAAGAATGAGTGTCCAAATGTGTGCGCATCTTACATATCTTGGGTCCACCATTATTGGAGTGGAAATGTACGTTCTCTGTCTCAGTTAAAATAACTGTTAGTTACCAGATTTAAATTTCGCTTGTTAGAATTGCTTGTTAGAATTACTTTATATGTTTATTAATGAGTTACAAATAATTTATAACATGTATTTTGAAAAATTTGAGGAAGTGGTACAACGTAATTGTCCATAGATACGCTGCAGTTTTAGTTAATTACTTCTTATAGCCAGTCACAAAATTTTATGCATCGTAAGTAAATGTTTTGCACAGCTTTACATATGTTTAGTGTTATATAACGGTAGTTTTAAACACAATATATTTCGTGTAAGTAAATTATGCGAGTAAGTAAAGTTGTTAATGTGTGGAATATACAACAAGGAAATCATTTTAGTACCCTTAAACGTATAAAAAGACGATTTTAGAAATAATTAACTGGAATACGACTTAAAATGTAATAAATATTTAGTGGGCATTTTTAATAAATACTCAGATCAGGAGAGGTCTGTGTTGACGTTAAAAAATGAGCACATATCCACAGCTAACCTTGATTTATATACAGGACCTTCCTGTCCATTAGCAAACAATTACAGACAACGGCAGTGAATGTCGTTTGTAACGATGTAGCATGAACACTCATTTTAAGAGCTGCTTTGTTTCAAATGCGTGAAAGGTTCGTAATGAATGTCATTTGTAAATTAAAATTGAAAACGACATCATTGATCAAAATATCCCGAGTTCATATTTATATTTATTACTAGAATAAGACAGGTGTGCATCAGTTTTTTAATTCGCATGACCAATCGGAACAGCTGTTTCATCTGCTGCTAGTTCAACTTCTACTTTAAATTGCGTGGAAGGTGTAGTAATGGTCAACCAAAATCTGTTTGCCGTAAACAAAAATTTTGTTCTTATAGATACAAATAAACACTTTTTTTGCAGGAACCAGTCAGTATTGCAGTGTAATGATTGAAAGGCACGACTAAATATTTGCAAGTCCGTGAAATTAATTTTAAAATGAACCATATTAAAATTACGTAGAAAACACCGCTGGGCCTCAAATCACTTCAACTGATGTGCGTTCACGGCCAGACTGAGATTTAATGTTTCGGAAACTCTTTTTGCGTATGCGTAGTTTTTAGCGTTATTTTTCTTTTTCAGTATGACTTGATATGTTGCACTTGTTTGTACATAATTTTATTAAAATTATATGAACAAGTATTGATGATACGATATAGGCCTATAGTAACAGAAAGAACAAAAGAAATAGTAAAACGTCAATACAAACTACATCGGGCAAAAATATTTAAGTGTATTGGAAACATTAAAATACACATTTACTAATAAAAATCTTATTACTGTTTATTTTTCAATAAATTGTTTCATCCATTAAAATATTTTAACTAAGCTACATACTTTGCTGGATCAACGTAATCAGTTTCGTAAAGGCTCTTATTTTGTTCAGGCATGAACTTTTTCATGCTCAAGTAGCCTCTACATGTTTATTAGCAATTATTCAAGCAAAAAATTGTAAATAATTCGTTTCGTTGTTGGATAGGAGTATGTCAAAGCAGTTTTAATGTCAGAAATATTTTGCCGTGGGAATTATTTATTTTACCTCATAAATAGAGACACTGAAAAATCGCGAAAATATTTAACATAGTCTCCAATAAACTGCAGTATCTCAACTGGGACACGTGCGAATAGTTTTCTGGCTAACCACATACGTTCTGTGTTACAACTGTTCAGTTGTAATTGGGTCTGTTGAAGAGGAACACGGTACTTCATATAAACGATAGCCAATATAAGTGCAAAACCTTCAGTGTTGTACATAGTATGTTGGAGCCTAGCAAACAATCAACTTTTCCCGCGATTTACCAGTGTCTGTACTCATAAGTTAAAAAAACATTTTAGTGGCTTTAAAAGATGGAGAATGTACTAAGTGTATAATGTGTTTGTAAGTTATTGCAGCAAACATAAATGATTTAGTGCTATGTCGTCTACAAAAAACCAAGAATTACCAATAAACCAATAACGGTAAACACAAGCCAAATTGGCGGTAGTAATCACATACAAACAAATGAAATATTAAAATTCTAGAAGAGTATTGTGTCAAATTGAAGAAAATGCAAACAATTAAATTAAAAAATTATATAACAAAGCGAAAAGCAAATAAAATGGAGAAAAAACGCCGGACACAAAAATTAAAATACCACAGGCAATAACTGAGACGGAAGACAGTGTTGCATACGAAAGAGGATGACCCAACAGTGTTATAAAAATCACACGACTATTCGAAACAATAATGAAAATACAGATGAACAAAGGAAATTTTCCCAGATAAGCCAGTCACGATTTTTCGGGAGGTCACATCTACTCCCTTCTTTAGACAGGCTTTCAGTCTTTTAGACTCCTTCGATAACTTCTTTATTGACCACTTTTAAGGTCCTTTAAATAATTACTATCTGTGGCTTTTCAAAAATTTTGCTACGTAAAAAATCTCCTCTGAATACTTATGAGAGGCTTATTTGAATCGTTGTTGAATTTCGTTTTCTTTGAATATTGGCTCCTTAGAAGACAGCTGTCAAGTGACCTACGAAAATTTATTTAAATATTGGCTATTTTAAAAACCCTTTGAAGGTTACTTTTAATATTGGTTGCTCTAAAAATATCCTTTGGAATGGCTTTTGTAGGATTTGTAAGGGTTTCATTGAATATTAGACACTTTGAAAACTTCTTTGTGGACTCCATTGAAGAATCATGTAACAGGTATTTTGAAGTATCCTTTGTACACTTCCGGAAGTATCATTTTATTCTTCCTCCATAAATAGCTCTTTAAAAGTTTTCTTTGAATATAAGCACTTTTTTCATGTTTCTCTGACTTTTGGTTCATTTCGCGGCACTTTAAATTACCGTTCGTATTTCGGCAATTTTAAATGCTCATCTGATGAATCCTTATAATGCATACCTAGATATTGATATGCGTGGCAGCAGATTAGAAAACTAGGTTTGTTTTTGCTAAACTGTTTCAATAAATGTACTGCATCAGTGTGCAAAAAGAACAATTAATTTTAGATGAGTGCTAAATGTAAGGCCATAAGACCAAATAGTGCTGACCTAAGAGTAAAATAACATTTCTACTTTCCCATCAATCAGAAAAAGTTTGTAAAAAAGTTATCTTAGTGAATTAGTGTGTTGTGATCAGTACTTATGTGTAACATTTTACATTTTTCCTTCTGGAAACACGCTATTTTGCAAAATATAACTAATTGACGAGATGACTGATAAGACGAACTGTAGCAGCATTTAAGTCCATTTTGTAGTTTATTTATTAAACACAAGTATAAACTGATTTTATGCGTTTTAACACAGTGTTATGAAACACAAAATATATAAAATGTTTTTTTTTCCTCACATGAATGCACAACGTATTCTACATTGAGTGTCTGTACACTTATTAAACAAGGTAAAGAACATAACGTTATGTTACAAGACATTCCAATTACACAATCAGATTTCGCGTGTAAGTTACAAAAAACACATTTCCCAATCAGGGCAGAGAAATTAAAGGCCTTTGTCCTCATGTGAAGGCCTTACACACTGTTTATGCACACATGTAAGGTACTGTTGGCATAATCGTTTGTCAGCCTGACGCTCATCGCAAATGTGGCAATACAAACTCTCCTCAGATTACTGTCCAGTTGGATTTATTTTGAATTTATTGCTCTTAGTAGGCTTCCCAGGTCGTGACTTTCCTGATCGAAATTTTTACCACTCCCTCCACATGTTCCTTCTAATGGTGCTGTAGCCCTTCATTTCTAAACACCGGTGTTGTGTACGTCTTTTGACGTCTTCCTCTTTTGAGTACCAGAAGTTCATGGTTTTGAATGCCATCTGGTAACTGCTTACGCGTTTTCAAACAAAGATTTAGTCTCCACAACAGACTTGTGATTTAATTATTTTTTGTCATGTTAATTCACGAATTAAATTTAACACCAGGTGATTAAAAATATCCTGAAAACGAATTTCAAATACTCCATCAAATTCATGATCACTGACAAACTATCATTAAGAGAGATGTCATCACTGATTGAGGTGAAATCACTTGCAGGTATGATGCTATAGAGAGTGACTAGTTTTTCTTCTAGATGCAGTTTTTCTCGAATTAAAACTAACAGGTACAGCAAGATTCAGTGACGAAGTAAAACATTGTGACTCTGGCGGTCTCGCAGACGGTGCTGTGGTTGTGGGTGTACCTGCATCGTCATCTGATGGTGCTGTGATTTTAGCTGCATCATCTTCAGGTGGAGCAGTGGCCACGTCCTTAATTACTCGGGACAGCTGGTCCTCAGTCCACGATGCTTGTTTTTTTTTAACAGGCGCCATCTGAAAAAAAATTACAAAACATAAAGTTATTGGGAGTAAATTTTGCGAGTGTGTGTGTATGTGTGTGGCATTAGAGCCCACGAGCAATTAGAAGCGGTAAATGGTACTGCTAACAGTGCTCCAAATAAGGCTCGCGTGACAACACTTTGTTCCTCATAAATACATACACATTCAGATATCGACATTAAAATAGTATTTGCTTGTTTACACTATACGACTTTTGAACTGTATGACCTGAAAGCCATAGACCTGAACATTAAACATATGGTTACAGTTTGGCAACTTATTTTGTACATATTCACGTGTATGAAACATTTACCTGATAACAACAACAGCAACAGTCCTTTGCGTTAAACATCGAATACCTGCGCGTATAAAGGCCTGGTCGCTTTGCTGAGGCGAACTAGTACCTGATCTGGTTTCTAGATGGCAGGAGCATTCAGTAACACTACACATATTTCAGATATTTTACATGTTGTGCCTGGCGCTGTTGGGTAGGCCTTACTTGGAACCGGGCATTCTTTGGCTTACCTACCTTATAAATATATCATCACGCATACAAATGTACCATTTTTGAGCCACCGAAACGGTTTAAAATCAAATTTTCTCAGAAACATAATGCAGAATCTTCTGAACAAATTTATATGAAATAATCCACAGTTTTATCAATTAAATTTTATACTGACCATACACCAATATTATTAATTGGGTCACAGCAAAAAGCCCTACATTTTTAGCGGTAACACTCAACAACTATACGACACTTAAGCCACAATTTTGGTTCTTCAGTGTAGCCCATGGATCTCAATAGCTTGTCTCTACTCTCGACTCCACTGCATATGTGCCATTTGTCATGTGTAACACGCTACAGGCAGTTGCCTAACATCTCCTATAAATGTATTTCGTGCAAACACTACCAAAATCGTAACATTTAATCGTATTGACCGTATTAAACATTCTACAAACTACGAAACCAACACAACCTGTACACGTTTTGTACCCGAGATAAAATTCGCCGGCTTCTCAAAGTAGAAAAAAAAATATTTAGTCATATTATTAATCATGTAGAATTCATCTCACGTCGTTCAAACACACACGAACTGTCACCGTAAGTCAATAGTAAATAATCAGTATTAGTATTATATGTAAGTATTAAACCGCATTTGATCCGTCACTTTCAAATTTCAAAGGTGATATCAAAATTAGGCTTCAATTATTAACTTCAGTGATAGACTAAGTATTAGGTATCAGTAATAGATTTCAGTGTTATTCATTGTTATTATATTTTATACTTCAATTTTATTCATGATGCTACAATTTAATCAGCTAACTAATTTACCCTAAACCCTCAGTTTTAAACTTTAATTTTAAAAATAAGTTTATATTTTACAATAATTGTACCTTGAACACTGATTATATTACGGTATATCAACAAATTACCACTACCAATTCGAACGTAAATTTAAAAATTACTGTTGGTGATAGAAGCGTGCGGTATGTTGCATTGCAAGAACGTATCCCAAAGTTCTTAATCAAAATCAGTGGACTTCTACACATACACTTATTGTTGTCCGATAAACATTTAAACGATACTTTGGTTCCTGACATTTTTCCATTCTGAATTTGTCTTCAAAGACAGACTCAGTGACTGTTGTTATCCTTGGCTTCGTTTTATCCAAATTGCACCAATAGGTAATTTGTACAAAATGACCTTAAGATAGCCATATAATATGTCTAATCACATGATACCTGGAGATCAAAGGGGCCATACAATTGGGCTGCCTCTGCCAATCCATCGTCAAGGAAACTGCTGGTTCTGGAAAACTCGTATGCCAAAACTCAATTTTTTTTTGGGGGGAGGGGATCTTGTTGAAAGATCACATTAGGTTCAATATTTGCCAGTTGGTGGACCACAAATTCAGTTAGCATGTCCACGTACATTTTGTCCGTGATTGTTCTTTAATAAATAAGTAAACGCTAATGATCCGATCACAATGGCACTACAAACACATTCAGATTTGGACCATAGCGCACATCTCTCGTGATTCGTGGAGGTGTTCTGGACCCCATATCCAACCTTTGGTCTTGTACAGTACACCTGAGACTCTACGTCACTGAAAACGACTCGCTTGAGGAAGTTGCTGATTTTCGTCAGTGTGTTGTGGCACGTCTGTAGCAAATTATGCGTGCAACGGTGCATCGCCAGATTGCAGAGCTTGAATCAGCTGCACTATGCACAGATCCGTAACTGCTTATTACGAATATTGTGTATTGTTGATCGGGGTTCACTGCAGTTGGCTTGGAACTGTACGAGCCAACTTTCCAGGGATACGCACGTACACATAAAGCACGCGGTTGATGTTATCGGCACTTGTGCGTGTTCGGCCGACACTCTTATGATGCACAGCGTTGCTAGTTTTCAGAAACTTACAATGCCACTCCCGTAGAGTTGATTTTGCAAGAGTTCTGTTCTATATATGGCCACATATTGAGCCTTCTCGTGTGGTGTAGTAATTTGGATGCAGCTACAGTTACTTCTAAAAAACCACTAAATTGGTATAAAACGTCAGTAAGTGATCTTCTCCACGCAAAAACCACATGATACTATCACATTTTGTCACTGTTTTACTTGCGTTGCGTTTTAAAGTAGTATTGATAATTTGTGGACATCCTGTTTATGACTTGTGGCTTACACGATTACATGTTATATTTTCGTGCTATGTCTTTACGAAATATCATGAATGTGTTTTCAGCAGAGCCTAGAAAGAAATTAATAAAAGGCAATATTTGAGATGCATTCTGCATTAATTGGAAATCAGAAATCTTCTTCGAGTCCTTAATATGTCATTCTAGAAACAAAGTGTTCATGCTTCGTAACTTGAAAGTATCTGATTATCGCTGTTTTTATCCAAACGTCGTGTCTAAACCAATCATAATCTATTACCGTACTGCCTATTTAATTTATTCGATCAGATAAAGTATGACACTACCCGATGTATTCACCGATTCTAGAATATGATCATGTACTTTCATCAAAGTTTTTCTGATTCGCAGATAAAGTGGTAGTGTTTTAATAGTAATGTGCTTCACAGGAATTTTAACCATATTTAAAGCATATGGTCCAACTAGGAAACATTGGTAAAACCCGTTCCAGATTAAATACAGACGCTCGAAACACGATCGACTCTTCTATGTTAATTTAATCATCCATATTAAAAAAAAAAAAACATTCAAACAAATAGCATTTACGAAAGGCTCATTTGCATAGTTTATGTTTTAGCTTTTTTGTTACTCTTCGCGTAGTGATCGCTGGTCCCCTAATACTTCCGCAACCTTGTCAGCAGCATATCCACCGGTATAGGCCATTCGGAATAAAGTGAGCACTAAAGATTTAACCTTTGAAAAAAATCACTAGCCGTTACTGCACATACATCACCACTAACAAGAGTTACTTTACTGATTGTATGGTTGGTAGTGATTTATTGTACGTAGTTCCGTGTATTTTCCTATTTGAATACAACATTAGTGAAAGAACATATGATGAACTCGACCTGTCGTATTTAATACACTTCAAAATATTTACTTATGATCTTATTGACATTCATACATACATTATAGTTAGACTCGATTGGCGCGAGAATTATGTGACGCTATCGTCGACCTCGACTCGCCGTGGCCGTTATCGCTTGCTCCGTGCTTCAGACAGTTCAAAACTCCACCAACAGGTGGCACCAGAGTTAGGTTCTCGTCGCCAAGTTGCATATTTGGTTGCATAATTTGCGTGCGTTTGCCCGTTTTAAGTATATACACATTCAAAAGTATTGGAAATTACTTTGAGTATCATTGCCGAAATGATGTGAAACCATCGGAAATCTGTATATTATGTTTTACGTTTGCCAGCCTAAAAACAACATACTTTTTATTTCACATGTTAAGAAAATACGTTAATTATTGTTTCTGAAGTGCGTCGTCGTTGTTCGTGGCAGTAGAACTGAACGAAACTTGAATTATTGAATAGCGTGTGTCATGTTTGTTGTAGTGGCGGGTTTGCGTTACAAATTCAAATAAAGTATGCCCTCATTTACGAGATGCGTAACGGCAATAGCGCGTGTTGTTTAGATTAGTCGATGGTCAGAAACCAGACATTAACTCGCAGGTATTTACAACTAAGATTACTTTTTTTATATCTTACATTCAGCCCCCGTGCATTTAATGAGTAGATATTGTAGCTAAAATTTATCGGAGCAGTTTAATGTAGTTGTAAACATTGCACGACCCTATGTAAATAAAAGCACGTGGCATTATTTGTGATTATATCGGCGGAAAGATATAAACTGGCAGGAAATAGAAATTAATCAGGGCTTTTTTGAGTGTTCACTTTATTCCGAATCACCTATACCATCACCTTGGCAAACAAGATAGGCCTACGCTTCTTACCCAACAATGTGATGTGCTGTTGCACTGTAATGATTCTCGAGGCCAGTATTGGTATAAGAAATTCCACCACATATAAATGTGTTGGTGGTATCCCATTGTGACACATAACTTTTATTATGATTCTATGATCATGCTCTATAATGAACATGGTGAAACACTTGCATTCAGTAATGGTTCACCTAAGAATATGAATATCTGTAATTTTGAAGCAAATCACTTCCAGACACTGCACATCCAATTGGTCCAAATATTTGTGTTGCATATATAGTAGTAGTCACCAAGAGACTTACTGTTCTTTCCCGTTCTATCATAGTGAATGTGAAAATGCCTTTTCATGCCCCATAAGTTCTGCTCTGGGACCTCGTCAGTGCATTAGGATGAAATATATATTACGCAAATTTTCACTGTAAAAATTATTTTGTGTAATTTTATACAAACTGTACGCGGCAGCAGTGTTTCCACAAACGTAAGTGTATTTCAACACTAACATTGGTTTTCTACCGTTACAATTCGTCACGGTACATATTCCAGTCATATTTGTAAAATAATTAGGCCACTAAAGCAGTATTTGTAATTTATTCTTGTACCAAATCACACACATCGTCAGATAAAATATGATGGTCGCTGTCATCATAGTTTTAAAAGCGCAATATCTAAAAATAGTATTTATTACAGTTTCAATTATGTTCTCCAATGCTGTTTAAGTATATTAGATACTACAAATTTAGAGAACTTTCAACAAACTTAAAAATGTTCGTGTTTCTACAGGGATTAGAATCTACGACCGTCTGATTTTCTATCCAAAGTAAGCCCACAGGAGCAAAATGCTAAGTGCTAGCTATGAATTATATTGCATTAAACTTTCTTGTTGACAATTTAATGCTGAGTTGTCTATCTACCGCAAAGTTCGCATCTGAAATCTAGCCTGGGCATTAACATTTGGTACTTGAGGAAACCCCTAAAAAAACCCTATTCTCAGGACACCACCGAGGATGGCGAACGAAAGTGAAGACAAACATCCCTTTGGACAAGTCTAATGGAATGTGAACTAGTTGCATTACAAATAGGGAACAGAAATAGACCAAATTTAGGGACAATTGTAATCATCATTAACTACGAAAAATCCTGACTTGAAATCTACCCATATGTATTCAGAAAAACTTACAATAAAATTTTACTTGAATACGAAAAATACCGTAACAGTCATAATAGGAAATACATTTACAGAAAATGGCTACACACAAATATTTTACTAACCAAGTGAAAACAGAGTAAGACTTTACATACACTACTGAGGTTAGCCACTTGGAAAACAGACAACAAATTTCTGACTTAAATTGTGATGTCATGAATATTACTACAAAAATACGATTTGTTAGCACAACTGTACTTGCAATAATAAATCTAGTTTCAAAAATACGACTTCAGAATATAGACTCGCGTTATGCTGAACCAGAGAACGAATAAGTAGTATGTTCTGACCGATATACAGGGTGTAAGGAAATTAATAGCCCAAACTCAGGGAGGCGATTCCTTGTGAAAAAGTAAGCCAACGCCTTATGGGACATTTTCAAGACAAATTAATATTAGGGAATTTATGAGCCCTTGAAAATCGAGTTTAAAAATAGTAATTGGTCAAAATATCGAAAAAGTTTTTTAGTTTTTTTACGATTCTGTGGTTGACATTAAGTATTGTTGAGATATTTAACCTGTAAAAATTTCAGCCTTGATACCATCCCCTTTCATGAAAATAAAAAGGCTACCCTTTGCCGTCATGTTTTGTGAAAGTTTCATGTTATCTATTCGGGAAGTAGATCGTAAGGAACAGAAAAGGTCCTCTTGTCGCAAGTTCCTAGAATGATCCGTTTACCAGAAAAATGCACATCACTCTTGCTACGACAACGCAACGCCTGGTACGTAGGCAAAAAGTGGTATTTCCTCAAGATATTATTGGTTTGTACATGCGCCGTTCTCTCCGGAAAATTCAACCCAGTGGTGCACAGTTTTTAAAAACACCGCAAAATCCAGCCAAATATACTTATAAACTTTATTGCGACACGATAAATTTGGCAACAAGTTTGGTTTTGCAATATTTTTATAATTTTTTTTTGTTTGGAGACAATCCATTATTTTTTTAACATCAGTATATCCTTTTTGTAAATTCTTAAACATGTTAAATAAGAGTCCAATTGTTTCTTTGTTTATTTATTTTCGCTGAATAATGGAAATGAAGTGCTATGAAAAGATGATTTTCGAACCATAACTAGTTGATTTGGGGGTCATAGCAATTTGCTTCTGTCATACAGTGAAATAAATAAATAAATCATTTTCAAAACGATTGTAATTATTTCAGACTGTACTAAAGGGAATGCTGTGTTGTTTGTAAAATTCGTGAATTTTTCTCTTCGAAAAATAAATGAAATTTCGTAAAAATGCTGTAAAACCAAAATTATTACTGAATTTTCGAAGTCGAACCTAAGAATTTTGAAGTTAATTTAATTGATTTTGCAACACGCTTAGAAAAACTGCATCACAGGTTGCATTTTTCTGAGAGAATGGCGCATGTACAAACCAAAAATACCTTGAAGAATGCCACTTTTTGCCTACGTACCAGGCGTTGAATTGTCATAGCAACAGTGATGTGCATTTTTCTGGTAAATGGTTCATTCTAGGAACTTGCAACAAGAGGACCTTTTCTGTTCCTTACGATGTACTGCCCGAATAGATAACATGAAAAGTTCTCAAAACATGACGGTAAAGTAATTTTGTTCAATGTGAGGATCAAAGATCTCAACTATACTTAATGTCAACCACATAATCGTAATTTCACTAAAAACTTTTTTCGATATTTGGACAAAATACTGTTTTTAAACTCGATTTTCAAGGGCACGTAACTTCCTTAATATTAATTTGTCTTGATAGTGTCACATATGACGTTGGCTTACTTTTTCCCAAGGAATCGCCTCCCGGAGTTTGGGCTATTAATTTCCTTACACCCTGTATACCACGCGAGGTGGCGCAACAGCAACACGTTGGATTCGCGTTCGGGAGGGTTTGGGTTCGATCCCCGGCTCCGGCCATACTGATTAAAGTTTTCCGTAGTTTTCCGAAGTCGTTCCAGGCGAATGCTGGGATGGTTCCTTAACAAAGTTCATGGTCGACTCCTCTCCTGACTCCCATCATTGTGCTAAGTTGTGTGTAACCGTCCTTAATGACGTAGTTGCTGACAAGACAAACCCACCAATAACCTACCTGAAATGTAGTACAAAAATTGTGCCAGCACAAGTATACAAAGGGTATGAAGCTCGTTAAATACCTTGGTTACTAATTTTTAATGTGCTACAGAATTCAATATTTATTCCTTGCTGCGATAAAAAGAAATCAATCAAATAGCAATATTTGTCATGGTTTAATCTTATCTTAGCCGCAGTGAAATATTGTATATCGCCTTAAATTATAAGCATTAAGCTTTATGTGCATTTACATTAGTGAACAATGACGTGGTATTGAAGTCAGCAAAAATTTCGTAGTTTAGTAAATTCTACTTGTCTGATAAAATTTCTGTGCGAAGTTTAAAAACATTTTCAAATGGCGTTATATTGCTAAATTATGCGTTTTGTATAGTTATAGGCTTTAACGAATATTGTTTTAAAACTGTAACATTAATACAGAAGTATAAATTAATTAAGTTATACTGTTATATATTGCCCTCGTTTCCAAATTTAGAGCCCTTTTTTACTCTTTTTAGTAATATGAAAATAATATGTATGGTGATATTTATCGCCTTTGTGCTGATGTTGTACGCAGAGTACGCAGAGGAAACATATACGTTAATTTATATCTGGCATTTTTGCATTAAAATCGTCACGAAAAATTAAATACTGCGCATTTCGACTGATGATACTGAACGTAAAGTGCTGCGACTATTGTTCTTGATTTTCTTCTGCGTAAAATATAGTGTGTAAGCGTTCGTTCGTAGGGTCAAACGGCTTTAAAAAGAATGCAATGAATGTTCACATTTACATTGTTTATGATAGTCGTACTCATAATTACCAACTATTTCTCATCTGTCTTGCGATCTTTTTACATTGTCATAAGGGAACCTGAATTTTTTTTTTTTTTTTGTTAATTTGACTCGGGGAAAAAGTAATTTAAACGAAAAAGTGGACACAAAAAGAGAATAAATGTTTCCATACACAGGAATATTACATAAAAGGAGACCCATTAATTTACGGCATAAACATGCTTTCCTCGCTGCCTGTGAATAGATTCGCCAGAGCAATCTTAGGATTACAGCATTCTCTCATTTCATCTGATCTAATCGATGAAAGATATGTTTGGTAGCAACTTTAGCACCTATAGATTAACAGCAAATGTTACCCTGCTAATATTTTTAATATCTAATCTGTTTATTGAATGGTTTTATTTAAAACAACGCTAATCTTACTTCATAATTTAACATTTTGATTATTAGCTTACGTTCCAAAGAAAATCTGATTTATAAGATTATCTTCCTCTATGTATGTGTGTTCACATGTGTGCGCCTGCCCGTGTATTTGTGAGTTTGTGTGAGAGTATGTTCAAAAAATGTTGAGCCCTGCAGACAGAATATAATTTAACTTAGTATACGTAGTATACTTAATGCGATGAATTGAATATTATATGTTTTGTTCACGCCGTATTATTATTTTCTATCATACGACTATTTATATTTACATATATATGTATATATATAAGTAATGTAAATAAAAAATATATGTAACAGGAACGGTAAATTTATTTTTATGTACCTTGTTCAGGTCGTTAACCTATATTTAATACTGCGCACAATTAAAGATTTACTTAAAGACACTAGATTATTGTAAGACATTTGAACATATTTTGATCACACGCAATGTAGGGAAAAAATTTTTCATAATTTCATCTAACTCGGCTCAATATGATGTGTTTAAGATCATGCCGTATTTATAATTTCACAGTGGCGCCCATTTAAAAATGTCTTAATGACACAAATTTTAATCAGAATTGTAATAGAACCGGTACTCATGAAGTATCTAATAGAGACTTTGGTTTTAAGTATTGTCCTTCTTAGCTGAATCATGTTTGATAACTATAAAAATGAGAGGAATATTACTACGTACACATTATAAATATTTACGTAGACGTGGATTCCATGGTGATTGTTCCTAAACCGTTTACTAACGTACTTCCCGAATTTAAACGATTACACGTTATTGATGTATAATTAATTATACATGTGTTTCGAGGTCTACATTCCATATACACATAATATTTTGGCTCATATTCATTCGCACCTTGATTTAACTAGTTTTTATTGCTGTAGAACATCATGATAGAAGATAACAAGAGTAATTTATCATATTTAATTAATGTGCGTATACAATGTTTACTTTTGGGGCTAACTTTCACCAATTTTGAGGAAAGTAAGCTTGTTCTGTTAACTTCTTGTTTCAAACTGCACAATTTGAAGCAAGAAGTTAACCAAGTAACTAATTTTAGGTCACACGAGACATCTAAAGCTCTACTTTTCCGAACTGTGTCAAACTCTGTGCAAATATAGTACATAATATCACGTAATTTTAGCCTACTTTCTGAAGGTAAAAGGAAGCTTATGAGATCGCCATCCTACCTGTGTGACTGCGTGCGAGTGGCTTTGTGTGTGCCCGTATATGGGTGTTAGTTTCTGTGTGTGTATGTCCCTAAAAATTTCCAACCCGCGGGCCGAATTTCAGTTAAACTTGATGCACATGTAGTACTTAGTATCCTGATTTGCCGTTGCTGTATTTTGTTTATGCCATGGTCATTTTGTTATTTTGCGATCACACTTCATAAGAAAGGAACCGTATTTTAGAATTTCATCAAACTCCGTACACAAAAAGAACCTAGTAAAATGTCTAGACTTATATGAATTTAATTCTAAATGAGGCATATCTATATTTGTGCCGCAATACGTCATATCTGAACAAACATTTCTCCGAATTCATTAAACATGACTTACTACATTATAAGCTGAATTGACTTATGTGTATTTCGCTGATATTATATTTAAATTTTCAAAGCAACGGCATTGTTCATTTTCTTAGCATCGTATGACACATCTAATGAAATATAGCACCAAAATTAATCAAACTTGGTATACATGCACAACATTCAAATATGACTTTTCTTTTGAGTATTTTGTTTATCCTGTATTCATATTTTCATTATGGTGGCGAATTTTTAATATTATTATAGTACAACATAGCTGAACAAATATTTTTTTCCTATTTGTATTAATTTTAGTAGAGACACATATAGGTCTACTCTGCTTTGTAAGTTGACTCGGTTTTTTTTATTTTGGATCTTCTACGTTAATATTTTCAAATTGGCGAAAGTTTTTCTATTTTTATACACATTTCTCTCAGCGTGCGTTCTTATTTTCATAACAGCCAGCACTTTAAAATTGTTTAGCATAGTATGACCTATCTGAGGAAATAATTTTCCGGATTTCATTAAACGTAGTACACATGTACGACTTTGTAAGCTGGCATAACTGTCATGTATTTATCCTGTATTCATATCTTCATAATGGAGATTTGTTATATATACAGCAAAGTACGATATATTTGCGTAATATATTTTTTTCTAATTTATATACATATTGATACAAACATACTGCTTGCCGTCTGCGTATCACGTTCATCTTATGTTCATATATCTTAAACAGATGCCTCCTTTTTATATAATATGTCATACTGCGTGCCATCTGCGTATTACATTAAACAGACGAATCTTTTTATATTAATATGTCATATCAGATGTTCTTCGAATTTGATCAAATTTGGTACACATTCAAAGCTTATTTTATGTTTGTGTATTTCGTTCATCATTATTTAATTTTTCATAATAGCAGTCTTTTTTTTCATTGTATGACCTACCTGACGAAATATTTGACCGAAATTCTTAAATTTTAATACACATATACTACTTACTTCGCTGTCTTGACGTTTGTGTATTTCATTTATCCTGTTTTCATATTTACTTTGTGATGGCAAAATTGATATATTTAAAACAGTTCAACATATTTATTTTTATTGATCTTGATACACTTAAACTGCTTGGTAAGTTGACTTGACTTTCGTGTTTTTCGTTCGTCGTTTATTCATATTTAAAAAAAATGTGGTTAGTTTTCAAAACTTATTTAGACATACAGTATCTAAGGATATATTATTTCTGAATATTATTAACATTAATAAACTTATATTAGTAATATGACTTGACTTTTGTGTATTTCGCTTGTGTCCATATTTTGAAACAGCGTCTATTTATATATTGTATCGAAGATAATATTTTTCTGAATATTATCGAACTTTGAACACATACACGCATTAGTAAGCTATCTAGACTGTTATGTATGGTAATACATTTTTGTTCGTATTTTCAAGCTGGCGTTTATTTGAACCTTTTTCTATATCATTACATAACATTTTTTTAGAAATTAATCAAAATTTGTAAACATGTAGTAGACTACTAAAAATGTTGACATGGAAATCGGGCTTTGTTCATAAAGTGTCCGTATTTTCTAAATGTTGGCTATTTAAACATTTTTATACCAATGAGATATCTAGGGAACAATTTTTCACAACTACTTTTTATGGTCGACACATATTTATTACTTAGCAAGGTGGTTTGGCTTTCACACTTTTTTCAATGCCTTGTCCGTATTAACTAAATATCGGTCATTTAAGTTTTATTATGATAACGCTAGATATATACGGAACCATTGCTAGAACACGGTACTCATAAAGTACTTAGTAAGCTAACTTGACGTGTACGTGTTTAGTTTAAGCCATGTTTATATCCTCAGAATGGTGACAATTGAAAAATGTTTAGATTACATGAGATATCCGAGCAACCATTGTTAATAATTGTATCAAGCTCGCGAAACGTAGTTAGTTCAAATTTAAGTGACATGAATGTTATGTATTTGTTCATGCTGTTATAATAGTTAAACAAAGGCAGAATTTTTATTTTAATTTATCACATTCGTCTTGTAAAGTGATCATTAATCAGAATTTCATTTGAATCCGTACTAAAGTATTGCATAAAACAGCGAATTATCTTTAGGTATTTTGAATATCGTATTCAGTTTTTATAAACTGTTGCCATTCGAATTTGTTTCTTTTTGAACACTTGAAGTATTTGAGGACCATCTTCCAAAGTTTATTCAGACCCTGTACACATTAAGCAATAAGTAACGTAAGGTGAATTTAAAATTATTGGTTCATGTTGTGTTTAGTACTATATACCCCAGATTTGAAATTTTTCTTGACGTGAGTACATAATGTTTATACATGTCAAGAACTGCAGGACAGATACAATTCCAACTTAAATTTTGTAGTCTATATATACTATACAAAGTATTTATTGTTGTAGGTCAATCTGAAGAGAAGATAGAACGCTCTCAAACTAATTTGTTATTATTTAATATAACTAGATGCATTGTGGTGAATTTGCACCCGCTTTGAGAAAAAAATATAGGATTATTAGTTAAGTTATAATCGTCTTGCTATTTGGAAGGTTGTATGTTTTTATGTATTTTGTTTACACCGTGTTAATATATACACAATGACGGAGATTTGAGAAATGTTGTCATCACGAGAGATATCAAAAATTTATTTCGTTTATTTAAATAGCCTTTTGTACAAATTCAAATTCTGTCTTCGTAAATTGCCAACTATTGAATACATTATTAAACCCTGATATTTTAGTGGTATACAGTATCTGCGCCATTCCGAGTAGCTTTATGTATGTAATATGAAATAGCAATGTTATTATTAAATTTTATTTCCAAAACGCGAAATTCTAAGATTCATAAAATTTACTTAGGATAATTTTGATACCTTAAGTTGAAATACTATTGCTTCAATCAATGTCCGTAATTTTTCGAACAGTAAAATTTGTGCATTATAAAATTTATAGCCACGCATTGTTTACAAACTAGTTTCCTGATATTTTTTTTAAATTTCTACAAAGTAAATTATGTATGGGTTCGTTACACAGCGTCTATAGAATTATCCATACATACATATCACTGGATATAAAAATAGTTGAACAATAAATTCACTTATATATGAACGGTTTAATTTAAATAGATTTCCACCATTAAAATTATAAAAATAAAATATTTAAATAGTACAAATGTAATGTTAGGAAGCTTAAATGAAAACATGTTTTCAAGTACATTTAGTAAATATACGAATTTTTTTTGGAATATTACATTTTTCATTAAACTTTAACTATTATAACCACGTTTATAAATTATTGGTACGTTTGATCATGTAGTGTAATTTTGTGACACGGAATTATTTTACATTTATTTTTGTTAATTACTTCCTAAGTATTGTTTTATAAGTATTGTTAAATGACGTTAAAACATATTGAAAATAAACTGTACATGATTCATAGATGTGTGCTTTGGCCTGTTTAAGTTTGCCGAGCAAAAAGCCTGGCTGGTCACATCGTTGCCACCAAAATGCCAGGAGCAATTTTACTTGGATGGTGAAACATGAACTGTGCGATGTGTTTGGTATCGCCGTTTCATTGCGTTCCACAGTCCCAATATTCTAATGGGAGAGCGGGCGCAATGGGCCGGCTTGCCAGTCTCACGGCACGCAGCAGGGAATGCGGACAGAACCTGGTGGCGAGAGTGTGTGTTGCTCTCCCTACTGGATGTTGGCCGACCCCTACTATCAACACGTGTTACTGCCTGACACCCTCTGCCCCCTCGTACACCATTCCCCGGCCTGCCCTCACACGTTATTGGACTTGTTCTCCCAGGATGTCATTTCCTTGTCCTCGGCCCATCGTAATGCGCCTCCTTCCCAGCCCCCTTGCGGTCACTACTAAAACTATTGGCCTACTGGACCATGTAAACCATTTGAGCTGGCCAACTAAATATTCCACCGACTTCCTGTGTCCCTTCGTTCCTTTTCTTGTTCTTCCTTCTTCTCTAACGTTTGCAACAAGGCTACATCGATGACACGACTTTCTACGCGTCTTGCTACAAAGAGTATAACAATTCTTTAGATTTTAAATGTTTCTTTCTTATTCTTATGCTTTAAATTCCCTAAATGTTTGAAAGCTTAGAAAAATATTTTATTAATAAGTAATTAAATGTCACTATTCAAAATGACAAGCACATCTTTCGTAAGAGCACATTTATTTTAATCTGCACGGCACTATTACTCTCGTTCAATTTGCGACGTAACATTTGAAACACGGAGATGTTTGCGTAGATAAGCATATTTTTGCTAGATAAAATTTCGCTATGTGACAAAACAGCATATACATTTTTTTACTAAAAGAAACAATAAAACGTAAAGTAAGATTTAAAAATGTTTACATTTATTAATATTTTTAATTTTTTTGAATTTTTCTTTCAGATGATAATTATGTAGTACCATGTTTCATTCCGTGCGCAAAGTTTATTAACCTCTAAAGTACCTTATATATTTTCGATTTTATGGCATTTACATATGCAGGAACAAATAACACTGTGTTTACTTAATAAAAAAATTTTCAAATAAAAACCGTTGCCAAAAATATAAAAAATTAAATTAAATGCATGTTATTTTCAAAATCAATTTTAAAACTGTAAAATATGCTTTCAGTATTAAAAACTGTGATACCTGAAGTCAAATGAATTATTAAGATATATTAATATGTTTGCGAACCTTGTTTTAAAATCGTTATGTATTAAACAAAATTAATGACGCATTACATTTAAAAAACCTTGTTCAATTCTTGTTATATGCGTGTTACAATTTACTTGCATTCCTAAAACACTAATCGCAAACAAAAAGTTTCAATGTTAAATTTATAATCTAATTTTGTGAATTCATAACATTTTTTGACTGCATAGTTTGTGTTACATAAATTATCTTCTGACGTTTTATAAATTCGGTCTGCGGATGCTTGTTTCTTCACACTAGAAATTGTTAGACTATTGCTTTCAGAATGGTAGGTGCGAACGTTCGCAATAAATATTGTTAAAAGCTTGTGCTTAGAAATATATGTAACAAAAAAACTCACAAATTCATGCATTCCCAAATATGATCGAAATAAAGGTATGTTGAAATTTTTCCCTTTTTTTTTCTTCTCTCGATGAAATCCTGTGCCACGAAATTTCTTTGCTTTTTCGGTGAAAACTTTATCAAGAAATTTGGAACATCTGCTCATCAAGAAGAGTTTCAGCCATTGCTCTGCAGATAAATTTTAAACTTTATATTAATAGCATCCTTTATTAGTTTCCGTTGGGAGCACGCCTCACAGTAACGACGAATTATCTCTAGCGTTTTTATTAATATTGTTCACTGCGCCTCCACTTCGTTTCTCCCTGCCATTTTCCGCTGAAGGTTTTTTTCCACCTTATTCGCCCATCAGCTACACTACTCCTGTTATAAAGCTTTACTATCCTGCCTCTACGCAGCTTTCCTTTCCTAATCCTCGTATTGGCTGCTTATTGGTTGTGGTAGACTTCCCAGTGCAAAAGTCATCTATGTTCACCTCAAATATTTTCTCTGATGTTTTGAAAACTTTCACGGGTTTTTTAAATCCTGTTTTTTGATGATAGAAATTCAAAATACTTACTTAGATGTTGTAGTTTGTTTTATAAGTGCTGAAATCATACGTCTCTTATAAATACAGTTTTGTAGTTAGTATTACGTGCACACAGAAGATGTTGAATTGAGTAAAATAATTGTTCAAATATAAACCATAATTTACACTTGTCTATTCATAAAAAACTATTACCTCAACTGCGTAAGACTGATACGAGGTCAATCAAGGTTTAATTAAATAAAATGTATAGGATACACATCCTCTTAAAATTAATAAAGAATATAGGCCCTAGTTATCTTTAAAAAATGTTTTTAGTTATTTTAGGGTAGAGTTCAATTTTGATAGTGAAGAAATTATTTTTAATGTCACAACGATACAATTATTTTGTAAACGTTATTATAAAATAAATTTATAAACGCTCTAAAAATCGTAAATATATTGTTGTAATTCGCAGGAAATAAAATAATTCTGCATTATGTACGCTCTTCCCATTTAATCTAGTTAAATAATTATTAAATATAATCCTGCGTATATGTATAAAACTCACAAACATGTACGCAAGCTTCACGTGTGTTTAAAATGTTTGTTTTAAATAGTAAGAAGCATTTCAGTGCATCTTCTTTTCAATTCAGGCAACGTAGGTGTTTTTTTCCCGCAGCTGGTGGCGTTTGAGTGTGCGATGCGGAGCATCATCGCAGGAGCTTTGCTCACTTCTTCTTCTGCGCCCAAGATACCACCACACGTCCGGTAGCTATAAGATCGCCTTCACAGGATTGTGTTCGGTTACTCGTAAGTTACTTAGCCACCTGGAAGTTACACTTCTTTCCCGCCAGTAAATAAGACCAATATCACGGAAAGTTTTCTCCTCAAGACATTGGAGACGAAAAATTATGGCAATGAAATATGTCGAAAGTACCGCATGGTGTGGAAATACAAAATTTTTATTTTGTTCACGTTAAATGAATTAAAACAAGGAAATATATTGTGCAAGGCTCAACTCTCTGATGAAGTTGTACAGTTCTGCTCAGAAGAAATGAGCGGCTGAAAAAATTAAAGTCCACTTCGGGTATGATCGGCTGTTAAGCAAAGGTAACGCCTGAGTACATAGGCAAATACGCAGCGCATGTAAATGTCTCCAATCACGGTAAAGTTGGGGCTCGAGAAATATAGTCCCTCTTTTATTTGCTGTCCGTTATAACCATAAAGCTGTTTCCACCATAGCGAGGGCATTTGATTGGATATGTTGCGAAAAGCTTCGTGACTACACTGTCGTCTAAGTAAGAGGAAGAATTACATACATCACTCTGGCAAGTTGTCATTAATTTACACAGAAATAAGATACTTGTATTAATCTTCTATAATATGAAAAATTCCGTTATTATTTTTATTGCTGTTTATATTGTTTTCATTGTCTCTTGAACAGCCAAATGAAAGTATTAAGAGGACCGGCCACAGCATTTGTTGGTAAATCATACCAGCATTTCTCTGGCGTGATCTTAGGAATCCAGTGAATACCAGGCTGACCTCCGTGGTGCAATCAGTGGCGCGCTGATTTGCGGTAAGAAGTTCAGGTTTCAAGTCCCGGGTGAGGCATGGGTGTAATTTAGTTTTGGTGGAATATAAAAATATATGTAACCATCTCTATGAATCACATTGCCAACGAGATGTAAACTCTAAAATAATAAAAATAAATAAATTGAAAATCGAAATAAAGATGGCCAGACTTAGGATCGAACCCAAGTCCTCCCAGATGAGAGTTAAAACCATTATAGCTCTGCCAGCTCTCTATAATGTGTAATTATATTACACGGACGTATAATTTAATGGGCAATACGTAGCGATATATATATATATATATATATATATATATATATATACACACACACACATATACATATATATATATGTACACAACTAAACATTGCCAACGAGTTGTTTTGTCTTCCTTATGCACAGAGCTCAAGGTTGACACAGAGTGAGATGGAACAATACTAACACATTGAACTCGAATTTGGGAGGACCCGGATTCGATACCCAGTCAAGGCATCCTGACATGGGGTTTTTCCATTGTTTCCGTTCTCACTCCAAATGCTGGGATTTTATTTCAACAAAAGTCTTTCAATAAATTAAATAATCAATGCAAAGTTTTGAAGTCTACGCTGATTAAAAAAATATATGTCTTATATAAAAGGGCCGCTTATTTTCCCGAAAAAATTCCTGCAACAATTAGTTCCAATGACTTGTGTGCACACTTGTACCAATGATACTTGATCAAATATTAGATGTTTTCATTCTCAGTGTTTTAGGAATCTACCCGCAAATCACAGGCGAGTGGTATCGCAGTAATGTTGTTTTGATTGGCACAATCAAATAAGCTACGTCTGTACACAAAGAACGCTGTCAACAACCACGAATCATAGCTGCTGATGTGCAACGTAAGCCACTGAAACTAAGTGGTGTAAAAATAATTTCGCAAAAACTACCGGCAATACGCATTAGAGATGATTATTTTATTTATGTTATTTTATTTTATTTACGTCTTGGGTTTTACATGACGAAGCTAAGGCGTACGCCTTTTCTTACATTTAACCAACTGGTCGGTTACAGATCTATTAGAGCATGACGTCTTAGTTGAAACTTGTCGTTCGCTAATCGGGCTTCTTAAGACTCTGTGAGAAAATTTCGATTACGTTTCTGTCCGTCATAACAGTTTCGCGTTACACAAGTCGTCTTAAATAATACGCTTGAAAAACACATACGATGCTGGGTTGTCGCCACAATTACGTATTCGCTGGCCGTTCAAGAAAAAAAAAGGCTTCATTTATCATCGTCGCTAGCTCAGTCATTGCTCATTGCTGTTTATAAACATCAAGTTTTAAACATAACCATATCCTAAATTACATTTTTACAGAAAATCAAGATCAATTATTTTGTTTGTCATTTACTCTGTAATTCATGTACATAGAAATTGTATGATAATATGTAACTTACGTTTGCTTTCCGTCCATCATGCGAGGTTATGTAATTAGGTCTATGCATTCAAAACAACTTACCAACGAGTTCAAAATTATTTGGCGTGATTCATTTAACGTTGTGTATACAATTCTGAAATTGTGTAGTCTTAAGAAATAAAATATATGCATGTGCATTGAAGCAATACTTTGTAGGCCTACTTCGTTAAAAGAAGTAAAATAACTTTTAACGTCTTACGTGGCAATTACGAAATGTGATGTGGCGCGCTCCTTTTATGTAGGCTTAGCGTTTTTCGGTAAGTTTGTATACAAAATTACTTATGCCAATGCTTGTATAAATAACTATATGTTCACTTTACTGATACTGACGATGCGACAACTTAACTGAGACTCCCGTTTTTGCGCGCCTTAGTCAAGGCTGCGCCGCACAATTTTGACGCGTCTTAATTCGTCGGTGGTCGCATTTTATCGTTTGACGTTTTACCAACGTAACGTTCGAGTTAAGACGCGCCAAAAACAAATCCGTAGTCAACCTGCAGGGTTATTTTACATTATGAAGTTATAAATAACAATTTTAAAATATCAATAATAGCAAACTGTTGAAACGTTCATTTACAAATGGAGCTAAGTCTGTTTTTAGACAATTTTGCTTCAGCAAAAAGACAATTTTATGTAAAATAATATAACAGGATGGAAAATTAATCACTTATATTCGAGTAACATAAGATCTAGTGTAAACATTTTAAAGAAAACAAACATTTTAAAGTTAGAACGTTGGTTTTGTAAGAAAATAACATGTGTACTGTAAAAGAACGCTAATTATTACTAACCTTTAAAAAAATACGAGAAAACTTAATTGGGGAAACAAGAATTTTCAAATTAAGTCTGTTGCTTGAAAAAAAAAAGCTTCCTTTTTAAATTTTTTTGAAATCCAATTGTAGGTGTTACATGGTTTTTATTTCTTCTGGGAGCTCAGTCCACGCTTTGTATACAGATACACAAAGTGACTTCGCAAAACTTTGCTATTTATAGGCCGGTGAAGGTAACGTTTTTGAATTTGCTCACCTTGTTTGACAATTGTGTTTATTAACTATTATGCGCCGAATAAAGCCATTCTTACGGTTATCAGGAACAAAAAAATTATTGAAAACCATCGATCCAGACTCTTCACGGAATGACTCGCCTTAAAGCTAAATTCAATGCGTAGCAATATTATGACAGGAGTGCGTTGCTACGTTCATAACGTTACTGTCAAGACTTTCAAGGTCACGCATGTTCGGATGTGTATTTTATAAGAGACCGAATCGTTGTGCAACGTGCAAATACAGAAGCTGAACGGGTGTGAGCCCACTAGTTATTTTTTCCGGAAAATGTTGTATCAAATTCATATATTAGTTTCAATATTAGTTTCGGTTATGTCCAGTTAAGCATAACTTAAAATAAATCAGCCTAAATAGAACGAATTTAGACACATTAAAGTGATACAAAATTAAGTTTACAATATTTGGTGTCCTGAAGATTATGATGGACGTCATACACTTTATAAATTCATTTATGTAAGAAACTATTTGAAATACGTTTAACAGGTAGCTCGAAAAATGTAGAAACACAAGTGTGCTTTGTGACGCAGTTTTAGTCCCTGCATATCAGAATGTGCTGCAGATCTACTGCTTATGTAAGAGCCAGCAATGTTCTGCTTTGTGGACCATTTGACAATTTTATGCTTAACCGAGTCCCATTATCAACCAGTCATCTGAGTATTGGTATTCTCTAACACTTTACAAGGCGCAGTTACACTTTCTTACAAATTGGCTAGTCTCGAATGTGTTCTCACAGAATTCGAGATGAACACGTTTCATCCATAGTAATGTTCCGCGTTGCTAATTTCGAACATCATATATTCGTGGCTGTGCTATTTTGGGTACTATGCTGTGCTCTAATTGGCTCGTTATATTCGCTAGCAAAACGATGGGAAAAGCGGCGAGAAATTAATTCAAAGTTAAACAAGAGAAAACGGACGTCACAGGGAGAGATATAAAAATGATACTACTGATACTTATATTTTTATTTCCTAATATCAGAGAGTAAACTTGGGTAGTATCCGGACCAAAACTTTGCCATGAAACTGATAACTGTGAGAAGCAGTCTTCCATTGTTCCACACCAGGTTTTATAACTTCAGCACCACTGTCTCCTTAGGTAGCATTTCTTATTATCAATGGATGCATGGACCTGTAGGTCGTCTTTAAATACCCTGCTACTATACTTTTGCTCGATTGTTTTGGTACTGACAGGTGTGTGAACACGACAGTCACTTTGAAACTATTGTATTATTATTATGAAATATCATTTTCGCCTGTCTAAATCGCTGAACGCACTCTTCGGTTCAAACAAGTTTTCTTGAGATGCGGTTTTTTTACTAATACTTTGCAGTTGTTTGGGGCGAAGATAAAATAAATAGCCTAATCTCGGCGACGGTACCTCGCGACGCAACAGACACCTCGACTACCTAGGTTACATTACGAATACATCCATTATACAGTAAGGAAAAATGCGAAACTACACTAACTAATTTTATATGGATTTTTATATATAAATATACGTTAAACGGTATCCATTAACATATGGTTTCAACGTTTTTTTTTTTTTTCATTTCGTTACATTCATTGGTTTTTGCTGAGGATATGAAAGGAAAACATTCGAATTTTGACTTCGAAATGACATTATGGGAAAACTGGCTGATATATGTTTTTGACTACTGAGTATAATGTCTATAAAACTAATATTATTAAATGCAAGTGTAAAATATTTGTTAATACAAACACAATATAATTGTTTTTCTCAATTTGATCACCCTAACTACTTTCTAACGAATGTTACGTAACGAAACCGAAGAATTTTGCTACAATCGCGTGAGATATCGACAACTGCTAATACATATTTCACAGCGTTAACGATAATTGTTACTACAGTGGTGTTTATAAGAAGGTTTGAACTATCTGAATTTAAATACACCTAATTTAATTTGTCACGAACCATGAGTGTCTAGAACCATAAGTGCCTAGAACTACTCGACCGAACAAATGCTCTTAAAAATTAAAAAATATAATTTTAAATCAAGATTATTCCCTTTAACTACGGTTTCAATTGGGAACATCAATTCTGATGTTCCTTACAAGGAAAAAAAACTGAATCTGGCAATGGTTGTTTTCAGAACGATGTGCAAAATTACGAATTGGGATTAAAATATGTTGTTAAAAATTTTGTAGCAAGACACTTTGTTATAATTATGATCAAATCCGTGCCCTTCAGAGAAATATGACGGTCATACTGCTGTCAAATCCACGTTAAAAATTTTCATATGATAGACGAAAAATTAGAAGACACATGTAAATCAATATGTTGTTTGTTCTTTAGCGATGCATCTCGTAAACAAGGAGACCATATTCCAGTTTAGTAACAATAATATTCTGTAAGTCACAATACAGCTTAACCATGGCTATATTTCAAGCACCTATACTGCAACAGTTTCTTCTTATATTTTATAATATTACATATTACGAAAGAACTTAAGGAAATGACAAATAAAATAAAACATGTTTGCTTTATCCAAGAATCGGACATATGGTATTTCTTATTTATGCATAAAATTTACTGTAAATATAATTTTTAAAATCTTATATGAAATAGATTACGTGTTTTAGTCACATAAGTTTTCACTCACGAGCTGTCGGTATGCGCGTAAATTAATGAAACGTGTCTGTTAAATGGGTCACATTTAAGTTCGAGAGTCACTTTCCGGGAACAACAACCGTTACAGATAGCACATTCAGCTTATTTTCATGTCAGAAATATTCCGTTACAATGCGATTATAGTACAAAAGAAGCTAGTTATTCTTTAGCCAAATCAACAAGTGATTAGTTTCGTATTTTCTATTTCATTTAGTCATTTGTTTGTGACAAAAATAAAAAAAAGCACGAATTTGTTTCTACGTGTAAAAGAAAAAAACTGACTGACTGACATTACAAACTAACTGCCCAAACTGCTTGACCTATAACCATGAAATTTGTGTGTAATATCCTCCTATCTCGTAGGCGAGCACTAAGAAGGGATTTTTTGAAATTCGACCTCTAAGGGGGTGAAGAGGTAAAATGTGTTTCCGAAGAGACGTTGATAGAACTCGGGCCTGACGACCTATCATCGAGATTTCTACTTTAATATGTCACACATAAAATTGCATATTAGCATATTTCAGGATTTTACGAAATTCAACATTTAAGAGGGTGAAAAGACCTTAAATGTGTTGCCGATTAACTATCGATATCTATCGAGTCCTTAGAGAAAAAGAGTTGGTTTTCACTTTAAAAATTTGCTTGCATAATACCCAAAGAGGGGTTTTAGGATTTTTTTTTTTAATTCGACCTCCAAACAGTAAAGAAATGCCAATTGGCTGTCGTCGTGATTTTTACTTCAATTAGTCACGTAGGCAAATGTATATGACAGGACTCCAAGACTTTTCGAGATTCTTTAAATAAGAAGGTGAAAATACGTGAAATGTGTTTTCGATTATTCCTCCATATCTACCTAACCAATCGAGATGTCTAAGTGCTCTTGGCTTTATATTGATACTTTTGTAAATAATCCAAATACCATTAACATATATTTTTCGAATTCGGTTCTGAAGAGGTAAAAAAAAAAGTAAGCTATGATTTCGATTCACAATCGACATATACCGATCACACTGATTTTTATATGGCGATGTGATTTTTGTTTAAGATTGATGCGTACTCAAATACCTAAAAAGCAATTTCACACATTTTTGGAATTCCACACCTAAGGAGGTTAAAGGGATGAGAAGTAATTAAATACGTTTTTAATTATTCGTCTGTATATCTAGTACCTAGCGGACTATTTTCGTGTTTTTCAGGTCCAAAAGACACCAGTTAAGTAGTCTAAAATGTGATACAAGGATATTTCGAAATTCAGTCTCTTAGGAGCTGAAAAGACCTGGAATGTGTTTTAGACAAATCTTCGATATATATTGAATCCATCGAAAGATATTAGGGTATTTTGTTGCTTCAGGATGATGATTACGTAAATGACAGTAAAAGGATTTTCAGATTTTTTCAAAATTCGAACTCTCAGTGCTGTACAGAGGTGATGTGTGATATTTGAATGCACCATCGAATTTGCTTTCAGAATTAGCTATCGTCGTGATCTTCTCTTCTACTGGATACTTGAACAAATACCTAAGTAGTTAAATTAAAATTTTCCGAAAATCGATACCTAAAGGGGGAAAAAGGCATCAATTTTGTTTTCTATCAGACGATGATAGGGGAATGAGGGGCAAGAGTCCGCACTTAAGAAAGAGTGGTCAATTATTACTGTTAACAATTATTATAAATTCATAAAACCACATGAGTATGCTATCACAATGAATTGTGTATCACTTAATACTACATACAAAAATATAACCAATGTTTGAACATTTGTAATACAAACAGAACACAAGACTGCATAGTAGGAAACTTGCCCCACATATGGGGCAAGAATCCTACTGCAGTGGGGTAAGAGTCCTATATACATATATTACATTCGAATGCAC
>PNEQ01086065.1:33439-61315 GCA_003012365.1 Medauroidea extradentata | reverse complement strand
CCTAACAATGACAATGTACAACCTTATCAGTCCGAAGTGGTGATGGCTCACCATGTGCTGCGCAGCACCCCGAGTGCACAGCTGTCTTCACTCTTGAGGTCTTCTGTTCGACTCCCGTCGCGCACCTCCTCTTCGCCTGTCAGCCCGCCGCAGCAGTCCTCTTGTATCGCCAAACACTGCTCCGCAGGTAGCCGCCTGCCGCCTCGAAGGGTTAAGACGCAGTTGGGACAGGTATCTATGACGTAGGTTCGGCGGTTTTCCCACTATGAGCCACCCGGGCTTTGAGTCATCGGCCAGCCCTCAAGGTGTTACGAAACAGCCGCCGACCACTGGCCTCCAGGAACATGGCACGCAACAGTATGTTGAAAGCCAGAAAACAGTCAAGTTTTCCCGCGATAAACCATCATCTGTAACTATAGTTAGTGATAGTGATTTACCGTTGGGAATGTTATTCTTGTTAGGCTTCAATGTAGTGTATTCACTTACGATTATTTTCTTTCGTTTCTGGTGGGGCCCCTATTCGACTGGGCCAGTGGTAATTCTTGTGCGCTACTACTGGACTGTCATTCGTTTATAAAACAGCTAGGTCACGACACACAGCCATAGTCCAATCGCACACGCCGCCGCAGGAAACTACAGCGATTTCGAGAATATGCTTTCAGAAGAGATGCTCGCGATTTTCCTCCATCTCTAGTTATAGCTGGCTTATCGTGGGAAACTTGTGCTGTTGTGTTTCGAAGTAGCATTTACGTGTCCGGCGTACATTTTTCTTTATTCGTGTCATGCATTCCTATTTGACTTGAACAATGAGAATATTACCTAACGTTTGGCATTCGCCAGCGAACATTGTCGTCAAGGCATGGGCAGTGCAATAGTGCCAGTGATACTTGGTGAAAAGAATTACGCGACATTTTGATTCAATACTTTACGTTCACATCTGCAGCTATTCTTCGTCGTCAGTGATTGCATGCTTTTAACTTTCTACGTCCCGGGGTATCTACCCGCATATCACAGGCGTGTGGTGTCGCAGTAACCTTGATCTGATTGGCACGCAGCCAAATGAGCGACCCCTCTGCATATAAATATACGCCGCCAAGTACCATGACGCTGAGCTTCAGATGTCAGCGTGAGGCACTGAAACAAAATGTTGCACAATTGTTCTCACAAAAATCACTGGCTACAGTAATGTGCTACAGCAATCTTTTCGGGACTATCTTAGGACCAAACTTTTTTTTTGTGTATTTATATTTTTTTTACTATGTGAAGTAAGCGAGAAGTCAAATAATTCAGTTAATTGAGTGGTAAATGCGCTACGCTTACTATAGGCTGTTCACGATAAAGTGAGTACTACTTATATTTTTCTTTCAGCTGTTTGGCAGCCACCGTAAATAGTTTTGGTATGAAAACTTTCAAGTATCTAAAAACCAGTGTAAACGTTTTACTAAGCTCAAAACTTAACATATGCGGTTCCAATAAAATATGTTCATAATTTATTATAAGTTTTGGTGAATGCTCAGATTATAGTGAACAGCCTATATAGGCAGCCAGGTGAAGGCGACTAGGAGGACCAGTGGGCGGTGGAATTGAAGGAGAGGTGATGGCCACCCCTAAGATGGCGAGGGGCGGGGCGGGGGGCGGTACCTGCTCGCCTTGAGCTGCCAGCGCTCCCTGACGTCTTCATCACATACTGCACTGCACGACCGAGCCTGGGCCAGTCCACCGCGAGGCGACCACCTCCGACCCGACACACGCGCTGGCCACTTATCGCCGCAACAGCTGTTGTCAACTTGCTGCTGGGGTCAAACATCCTCACGACCTGCCCTATAGCATCGCCTAGACTCGCGCGTGCAGAGCCACCGAAGAATTTTGCAACAGCTTGTTTCTATTTCTTATAAGCAGGAACACGAATTTTTCGTGAAATGATTTTTGTCCCACTTTGTTTCAGTGCCTTACGTGCACACCTGCAGCTCAACTTCATGGCTATTGACATAGTGTTTTTGTGCAGAGTCGTTAATTATTAGACTGTGCCAATCAGTACACGGATAACTGCGTCACACCACCTCTGTGATTTGCGGGTTAACCTCAAGACGCTGGGTGTTACGGCATCCAATAACTGACCACAAAGCCGAGATGCAGGTGCGCACTCAAGGCACTGAAACAAAGTGTTGCAAAAATCTTTTCGCGAAATTTCCTATCTCTACTTATCAGTAGGGTCCTGAAAAATTCGCTTTTTTTAAGCACAAGCTAGAATTCCAGCAACTGTAAGTTCGTGTCACTTTCGCAACTGGCTCTTGACTTATTTGGCACCTCATGTAAGTCGCTGAGCCAATAATAGAAATTTAACTAAACGCAAGTCATATCACTGTGTCAGCGAGCAGCATGCTCTTACGAAATCTGTAAAAAGCTTGGTCATATTAATTGATGAAAACCTGTCGTGGAATGCTCATGTTACTAACTAGGCAAGGTGTATTACTCGCTGCATATCTAGGGCGTTTCAAAAGACTAATGCCATCCAAATTAAAAGCCACACTATTCCGCAGCCTCATAATGTCTATTATCGACTACTGTGAGGCGGTTTACAACAATCACACTGAATGTCAGGCAACGCGACTTCAAAAACTCCACAATACATATGTCAGATATAGGCCTATATTTAACTTAAAAGCTTGTGACAGTGTAAACCCCTCAGAAAGCTGCCATGGCTTAAGTTAGCAGAAAGACGAAACACCCACGCTATGTTCTTCTATAAAAAAATTGAACACTTTGACACCTAACTACCTATATAAACGTATCGCTTATCAAAATTATCCAAAGCAGACAATAGGTTAATAATACCGCTACACAAAACTAAATTTTACTCCAAATCCTTCACTACTACTGTGTCAAAGTCTTGGAACAGCTTGAAATTGGAACACAGGAATATAAAAAAGTTTGTACCTTTAAGAAGGTAATTAATAAATACTATCTTACTCGCCCCAGTGAGCTAGATGCGCAAGGTTAGTAGTTCGTAAATTGAACTTAATTGTATAGACCCTATGTGTGCGTGCTTCCGTGAGCACATTCATGTGCTTGTGTCTATGTGTGTGTACGAGTGAATATATGTTAGAGAGAGAGAGAGTATATTTGTGTAATTTAATGTATGTTTGTGTGCATGTGTGAATGTGATGCCGTCCTCCACCACCTTCTAATCTGTCCCTGAACTTTTTTACCGTATGTAATCCTTTCTTACTTGTCAGTTAACTTGTTCAGCTATTACTCTCGCTATTTCAGACATATTGTACGTACAGACAACTTGTGCTGCATTGTTCTCATTTAAGTGTATATGTACTTTAATAATTTTCTTTTTTAATGTATGGTTATGTTTCTAAAGGAGTAAACATACGTAATGGGTCCAGTGGTAAATATGCCCTAACTGCGCCTGAAAGACGCAAAATAAATAAATAATGAACGGATACTGTACTAGAGAGGTCCGCAGTGGCCGAATGGTCAGACCATTAGCCTCCCACCAAGATGATCTGGGTTCGATTTCCGGTGGTGTTGGTCCCCGGATTTTCGCATGTGGGAATCGTGCCGTTTCCCCCGCCCATTCATTCCGGTGCTGCTCCGTACTCTCCTCATATCACCCCTCGCCAGCGCTAAAGACCTCGATGTTAAGTGCTGACCAAAATATCTCTCACCGTGTACTAGAGTGCACACATATGTTCTTGGAGGTAAGCCTATAGGTCAGTGAATTTTTCCTGTCTCTACTTGTCTGCAGCGCTGCTTCAAGGTTGTTGGCAGAGTCAATTTGTGCAGAGGCGTCACTCAATTGACTGTGACAGTCAGAACAAGGTTACTGCAACACCACACGTCTGTGATTTGTGGGTAGAACCTCAACACAGGGCAAGTTAAAAATCCCAATCACTGGCCATAAAAAACAGCTGCAGATGTGCACGTAAGGAACTGGAAATAGTTTCTGCTAAGTTCTTTTCATTACAGAGTTGCCAACTTTTTTTGGAAAAAGTCACCAGATCGATCAGTAAAAATCTCCAGAAAATCACCAGATTTTCAGAATTGTTAAAAAAAAATAGAAAACAAAGCTTAGCACTCATAGATAATTTTACTTACTGCGGATTTACGTGAAAATGCGTGATTTCCATTATAATGTTGAATACAATATTGTTCAAAACCATGTCAGACTCACGGCTCACACAAAAATCACATGTCGTATCATCCTACACAGTCAATAAAGATATCTATTTAAGTGAAATAATATTGTGACTTACTTAATCTTTCATGTCGTCGTCGTCATCCTTGTCCTATTCAATACCTTTGGATGCGGAAGCTTGGCGTTCAGACAGGTACGCTTGAACTATTCCTATTTTTTAAAATAATTTCTTGAGGAATTACGTAGTCATAACAACACTTCTTTTCTCTTTGCAAACCAAATTTCACACACAAAATTGCATGAAGAGTATCAATTTTCATTCTGTTGCACTTTTCATTTTTAATCACATTTACCATACAGTACTAAACACGCTGAACTGCAGCATTCGAATGTGGCACTTCCACTTTCATTAGCCATGATTCATCTTTAACCCACTCATTACGAAACTTTTGAGAATAATTATTTTTATATTTGCTCATATTAATATCCAAGAAAATGCTTAACAAAAACACGCACGCTACCTTTATTTGTCCCACACACACTGCCCTAAAATAGAATGCGTGATTGGCTTCGCGTCGGTAGCGGCATAAACCCGCAGCCCAAGCATAGCTAGCAGCAGGCAGAAAGATGACGTACATTGACAGGTGTGATGATTGATAAAACTGGTGAGCATGCATGGCATATGCTGCCTTTTAATTTTTTTAGGATGCCCCCCAGTGTAACCAATTTAGATTTATGAAACATCACTAATATCACTTATAAAAATTACTTTTAAAACTGCAAAATAATTCATTTAAAGAAGTAAAAAATAGTTTTTTTTTTTTCATATTTCTGAAAATTCACCAGATTTGTCACCAGATTTTCACAGAAATCACTAACTTTTCGACTTGTCGCAAATGAAAAATTTTGGCCACCAGACAATCTTGGAAATCACCAGATCTGGTGGCGAAATCACCAAGTTGGCAACTCTGCTTTTCAACCAAAATCACTGGTTCTGCGTGGATGATTCGAGTTGACCGTCTCGATTTCGTATTTCATAATAGCCTAATATACTCACGTTGAAAATTATTTTTTATAATTACAATCTTGCAATTTTTTGTCCGGTGAAGTTGGTTTTATGATTTATAAGAGTAAATATTTAATGGGCATGGAAAGGTACGATGTCGAGCGGACGACTTGAGTACTCAGTCGTCAGTAAAATCTGAACTGCTCATTAAAATTCGATGATTTTTTTTGTCGAGTAGATATTTTACCAGCGGGTATTTATTTGTATAGCACTATGCGGTAGTATGCTTTTCTTTCGAGTAAAAAATTAAAACAGTTTTTAGAAAAAATAAGGGCTTTAAACCACAAAATCTACAAAAATGGAAAACTGTGATTTTTATAATTATTAATAAAATACCATCTAGGCCTATATAGTAACTGAATTTGAAAAATACTCCCGTTTTGATTTGAAAGTAAGTTTACTAACAGAAAAGCTCTGCGCGAGAGGTTTACAGAGGTTAGAAATGTTAAAAAAAAAGCTACATACACTAAGTGGTGGTTGTGAATCAATTTGTTCCCAGAGATATGTATCGGGTTTTCTCGTGATTCTGGGTAAGAATCTTTTCACAGAGCTCTGTCCTCGACAGCCTCGTGCTACCTTGGCCTTCGGCCTAGAGAGGAACTTCGTCTCACATCGGAAAATCGTTAACTGTTAAGAGACGACCATTTTTAAAATTAATATTTTTGTTTTGTAATTGGTATAATATTACATAAAAATAATCTTAACGTCATTATTGCGAATAAAAAAATTGACAATCGAGGAATTTGGTAAACATAAATGGACGGTTTTATGCAAAAACAGACCAAGCGCTAATTTTTAGTTATCAATAAAACATTCTATAACTTTTTTTTTTTTTTTTAAGATTATAAACAGTATTACAAAATATTTTTGTCAAGTAGGTATTATTGACATCAGGATATTGGATTAAAATACTTATTGTAAGAATATTACAAAGCAGAAAAATATTTTATACATAACTTTTGTAAGCTGTGTTCACAGCTTGCGCTTTCAACACAAAACAATGTAAATGTGGAACATTTATCGGCATATAAATGTTTATCGCTCATCCGTACTGGCGTGGCAACTCAGTGATAGTGGTCGTGGTCGCAGGCGGTTGTTACCGAGGCGGACGATGCTCTCAGCCTTGTTGCCGAGTGTCCGAGGTCTAGGAACGCGCGAGTATACAAAAACATACGAGAACACAGTTGCAACTCAATGTTCAAACTCTTAACCTTATCCCCCCGTCATTTTTGACGAAGTATTCCGAAATGGATTTTACGTTATTACCAAACTTTGCAAATCAGTATTCTCCATCATTTCACTGTCGGTTAACATATCAGGTGTTTCATTTAATTCATTTATTTATGTGCGGCATTACTACGTTTTATCGACACATTTATTTAAAAACGTAACTTTGTGTACAAATGAGTCTGAATCACGTCTTTGGAAACGCTGTGTCTTACAGTTTCAAGACGACTATTTGATCATTTTCAAACAGCTCCCCACGAGTTTCAAAAATAAAAGTTATGCAGGGGGCCGATTAAATATCGTTTCTTACGGGTGCAACGCAGAATTTGTGCCTGCGTTGCGTCTGGTAGCACTGCATTGGAATTATATACTCGCGTAAAGTCATAGAAGACATTTTTAACTTGCTCTGCACTTGCGTTGCACTGCGTAGGTGCAAATAGCAGGTGGACGCCTCCTTCCACGCCACCGCTCCTAGGAGATTATGGAGTAATAGTCTTTACAGCGCTGCCTACCACGTGTTTAAAATGTACTGCAGTGTGTTCGAAAACACGATTTTTTACGAAACTATTCCACATGCGTCCATTGTGCCAACGTACGAAAAGAAAACACACTTCGATCAAGGTCGGAATGTCATTGTCGAGACACCATGCTCATTGAAGTCCTCCAACATGGCTAAAAACGGCCTTTTCAGACTGCCGTACTTCAAAATGTACTAACCGGATGCGTGTGAAACGCAGATTGAGACATGCACTGAACTCTGCTACAGACTTACCACAAATAAAATTATATGGTCACAGCTTAGTGTCCCATAGTAAAAATGGATCGGTGGGAATCTTGTACGCGCTTGGATCGTTGAGGCGATGCGGCATTTGATGCACGTCAAGGTCGCTCTTACAACTTACCCCTATAGCGTGGGTAGGCGGCGCCCTTAAGAGTGCGTGGTATTGTGCGGGACTCAGCTCTGGTACCCTGTCTTGGGAAAATCGTGTCGTTTATAAGCAGGCCTAGATGTCACAGACAGGTCTGTTACTGGCAATGTGTTAGAAGACCTAGTTGAAGACATTTCTTGATGACAACCTCCCTCCTGCTGACCAAGCCTGCTTCCATACAACCCAAGTTCCCTGACGTCCAGGGTCCCAGATCTGAGACCCGCACAGATAAATAAACGCTGTAAACATAAATTGATTTCTACGATTTTTTGGAAGCCAATATGGATAAAATACTCACTGACAATCCTAGATAGTCGTATGTGCCAACTTTTATCAGCAAATATTTATCCATAATTACTCATTCGTAGGGACAAGAATTTTTGGTGAAACGATTTTTGCTTGTTTCAGTGCCTTTCGTTCACACCTACAGTTCAACTTCATGGTTATTGACAAGAGTTTTTTGTGCAGAGTTGATAATCATTTGACTGTACCAATCAGTATAAGGATAACTGCGACACATGCCGTCTGTGATTTGCGGGTTTAACCTCAAGACGCTGGTTGCTACGGCATCCAATCACTGACCACAAAGCAGAGCTGCAGGCGCGCGTAAGGCACTGAAACAAAGTGTTGCAAAAATCTTTTCGCGAAATTTCCTATCTCTACTCATTAGTTACGCGTGATCACTTGCGCCGCAGTTAAATGCACGAGGTTCCGGCGTCAGAGATTGTGCCTCAGAAGTTCGTAACACTGGAAACAACTTTGTTTAAAACGTTGGCAAAAACTACTGTCTAGGATTGCTATTGTTTAATTTTAACAAATTGGCTTCAAGAAACTTAGAGTTATAGATGACCTAGAAAAACTTAGTTGAGTGAAGGACTGGAAAGTTAACACCAACGATTTCACATCAGACTCGAAGCAGTCCCGTATTTATTGTATGCCCTTCCCAAGGGTTGGTATTCATTTTAGTTGGTATCCATAACTAATAACTAATCCACACAGGTGACGCCACGCGGAGGACAGAGGATGAGCATGTTATGTTCGATCAGGAAGGGCGGAGTTACTGTCAACAGTCAGATGTCAAAGTGTGTGTGCGTGTGTGTGTGTATATATATATATATATATATATATATATATATATATATACACACATGCAACACACATAAACTAGCTGCCGATGTAAGGTTTTGTAACAGTACAAACCAATAATTTTTCAATCGAATATGTAAACGTAATTGAACATACAAGCACAGCAGCTATACCGTAGTTAAATTGTACACACTAAAGTGAGAATTAATGCGCTACGTTTCTATAAAAGTTGTAGTAAAGATACACATTTTAACTTGAAGTAAAAAAATGGTTAACTATTAGTTCTCAAAGAATCTTTAGTAAAAACGTGCAAATTGTTTTACAGTAATCACTTAACAAAAGTAATTAAATATATACGTGTACCACTGCTGAAACATATCCGAATGTCACTTTAAATAAACATTTAGGAAATGTAGTGAAACTAACTTATGACGATATTTTTCAAACTATAAAATATTAGTGCTCATGCTCTTGTTTAAAAAAAAATATATTATATATATATATATGTGTGTGTGTGTGTGTGTGTGTGTGTGTGTGTGTGTGTGTGTGTTTAGAGGTTCAGTTACAAGGCAGTCGTATAACCAAAGTTTTGGAATTTTAATTTCGTCTTCTCACTAACTGGAACTAAGAATATTTTGTATTTGTAATTTTATCACAGTCTCTAATGTTATTTAAGTGGAATGAGCCTAAATGATCATTTTCGTCATCACTTGAGACCCGGAAATTTCGCATTTCAGTTTCTTCAAAACTAGTGAATTGGGCCGGTATTTTGATATATTCAGAAAAATCTGTCGCAAGAGACCAATTGAAAGAATCTCTTATTAAATTACTCATTGCACCCTACTTGACTTTCTACCGCTACGTGTAAAAAGTAACAGCGATGCAGGTATTAAAACTACTGTAGTACTTATTCACGTGGAAATGTGAAATTTCTCTAGACACAAATATTGCCGCTTACTACGCCAGCTGTTTCGCATATATTTACGGAAATTAACTTTACACATTACAAAAACACACAGAGAATTAGAACTGTTTTTTTTTCTTATTCGGTGCCAACCACAGGCTTTGTTTCATTCTGTGTTTACGTTACTAAGTTTTGTGTTTGTGTCTTGAGACATTTTTATTATATTTATTTATTTTTTTATTTTATTAATTTGTTATTTTATCTGTTTACTTGTGTTTCAAATCAACTTTCACTAGATATATAAGCTCGATATTACCGCACTTGGAGTGATGAGCACAAGTATACTGTTTCCATCATCAGGTGATAGTTTGGATCATTCCACTTATTTCCGCGCTTAGATTGTACTGACTAAATTTCGCCAGCCATTACGAAGATGCAAAAAAAGTAGTATATGCCATTGCAGTGCATTTACATTGTTTTTCGCTCATTTATAATTGTCTTTCATTCCAAATATCTTCTAAAAACTTGGAATCACGTAGTCACTATTGGCTAATTTTATTTATTTATTTGAATTCCTAAACAACAATGATTAACTACGTTTCAAGACAACGCTCATCTAATCGTCTCTCTCTCTCTCTCTCTCTCTCTCTCTCTCTCTCTCTCTCTCTCTCTCCCTTTCTTCTATACACACAAATGTTTCTTTATTTTTGACGTATAATACTAGCTACTTAACATACACAGTACGTATTTTTTAGCATATTAATTAAATATGCAATGGAAACATAAGTGACCAGCCAACCGATGAGCAAACCTCACAACTGATAAGACCGAGCGAGGTGACGCAATGGTGGGCTCGCATTTTGGAGTGCCCGGGTTACATTCCCAGCTTCTTCCATCATAATTTCAGTTTTCCATATAGTTTTCAAGACATCACTTCAGGCGAATTCTTGGATGGAAAAAATTTGCACTTATAATTTAGAAGTTTTTAGTTTCCGTATCATGAATGAAGAGACATTGGAAGTATGTTTATGTCTTTACAGAAATGTGCAAACTTCATTTAACTGTTTATAAGTAATGTGTCGTTTTCACGAATCGGCGAGGGATAATTTCTGACATAAATGTTATATTATTACAAATATTTATTCATTTATATTTACTTTGTGATGTATAAATTGCATAAGATAAAGTAAGGTCATTGACTACGCTTCTGTTGTCATATTTCTAATAAATAAATCCCACTACAGTCCCGAATCAGTGAGGAACGAAAAACAGTTGGCATGAAGGAAGGTGAGCTTTACGTCTCGTCGACAGCTAGTTCATTAGAGACGGTGACACAACTTGACACAATGGCAGGAGTTTGGAGAGGAGTCAGCCATGGCCTTCGTTAAGCCTCGGTTTCAATCGCCATATTGAATTAAATTAAATCGGCGACTATACCGCAAATTCTATTTACCTTGAGTTACAATACACGAATGGCAATAGAGCAAGTAATGTATAGTTAGTTCACAATTTGTCGGGCAAATTACGAATATAAAAAATATTGCCATGCGCATTGTGGCGTAATTATAAGTTAACAGCTAAATCGCAAGGCCTGTACTGTAGCGAAATGTAAATAGAATATGAGGTACAGTCGCATATTTAACATTTTTCTTCTTAGAATTCCAAAAAAGCGAAAAATAATAAAATTCAAGATGGCGAATGAAGCCGAGCCTTAAGGAACCATCCCAGCATTCGCCCGAAGCGACTTACGGAAAAGCGAAATCAGGATGGCCTGAGCCGGGGGTTGAACCTGGGTCATCCCGAATGCTAGTCCAACCTGTTACCGTTGCGCCACTTCGCTCGATAAAATTGGCATGAAGGGTGATACAGGCTATCTATGGTTATGGCCGCTTCCTCGCCCAGTTCCTGTAATTGTGTCAAGCTGAATGTCACCGTCTGTGAAGACCTCGTTGAGGACGAGACGTAAAACCCACTTAATAGAGAGAGAGAGAGAGAGAGAGAGAGAGAGTGTGTGTGTGTGTGTGTGTGTGTGTGTGTGTGTGTGTGTGGTAGTTAAATTAACACTAAAAACACCAACGGACACCTACAAGTTTTTGAAAGTAAATATGGAAAAACCACAAAACAACAACCCTAGATAATTATATTTGGCAACGTCATGAGCAAATAGGCCTATGTACCCAGAATTATGCATTTGTTAAGTGCGATGTCTTACGCGGCAATATATTATACGAATTCGGCACCAGAGATTGTTCTTTAGAAATACTTTACTCGAGAAAAATTTTGCACAAGAAGTTGGAAAAAACAATTGTCTTAAGTTTTATTTTTGTTACACATTGCCTTTGAGAAACTCACAATTTTAAAGTGATGATTTCAGCGCCTGATTATGTGTCATGAACCCTTAACATAGTATTAAAATACAGAATGTATGAGTTATGAGCTGTACCATGGGCAAGAGGGCGTGTAGAGAAACTCGGCTCGCGCCCTGCGGCTGAGAAGCGCGGGCGGAAACGCACCGAGTAGCTCTGGAAGGCGTGTAAGTGGGGCGATCACGGGCCTGGAAAGACGGGGCGGGGAACACGAGGTGCCGTGGTGGCTGCTGCCGGCTCCTGATGAAGATAAAAAGGAATAGTAGTAATATCTCGGCCCTCGGCGAGGCGCGGGGCATCGTGCGCTCCGTGACCTTGGACGGGGGTTCGCGGTCGTTGCACACGCAGGCTCTGGCGGGTGGCCGTCTGCCTGAGGCGACCGCCGGCCCTTAGGTGTGCCTATAGGATGGACAATACAATAACCCCCCTTCCTATTGTTTCCCTAACGTCTGGCCATTCGACTTGGCAATAGTAAAAACACGTTGTCCCAGTACGAGACGAGTTTTCATTCAGCCCTGTAGCTGATTTTGAACCTCAGGGTGGCTACTGGCGAAGACGATATCGGTGGTACGCCATTGCCTTCCGCAGGATGGGGATGAGAGGACGGCACAACACCCAGTCTCCTGAACCCGGGGAGGTAACAGGAAATTTTCCTCCCCGGCCGTGAATCGAACCCAGGACACTTGGCTCGCCGGCCGGAAGCATTAACCGCTGAAACAATAGGTCAGGTTATCGGACACACGCGCGCACCTACTCACATACACCGTTTAAGCTCAAAACACACTTGAATAATCGCGAAGATAATCAGAGCCTAGAGTACAGGCAATCCTGCGAACTGCCATGTAATATGTGCAGCGTATAGACGACGGTGGACATTCACAGTTAACAAGTACAATACTATTAAAGTCGCAGATCTGTTTGTTGCTAGCATTCTGCGTACACATCGTAGCAGTTGTGAGCGGAAGTGGTAGGTCGCAGGCAGCTGAAACATGTGTAAATTTATTGTGTTTGTCATGCTGATAATAAACCAAACACGAATAACTTCGTGAGGTAATACTTGAAAACAAAATTAATGGTACAATGTCGGTATTATTGTTGTTTCTCCTAAGTATGACACCTTAACCACCACAGCGGTCTAATGGTCACGATGCTTGTTTCCCTACAAGGCGATACGGTTTTGACTATCGCCGGGTGTCACGCCAATTTTCACATGTGGAAATCGTGCCGGTACGATGACGTTGGCTGGTGGCTTTTATCGTGGATCTCCTATTTTCCTTATCCTCCTTCCCACTGCAACGCAATGTTCATACCATTCACCCCTCTTTGGGTCTCAAAATCTTAAATGGCACGAGCCGTCATAATCTCTTAATTCATTCTGTCAGTATTCCTACGAGAAGTCCTTTATGCTTGTTGCTGATTCTAAAGTCATAAAAATGGATTTACTGTTATTGTTTTTTGTGTGGCTGTTAATGTTTTTATTTGTTTAATTTCATTACTTGTGAACATTACAGTGGTATGCATTGCTATCACGTATTGCTTTGTTTTTTAAATACATCTCATCCACGATCGCAACCCACACACTATGTCTGCATGTGTACTGCAAGTAGCCTACATGGCTCGACACACTGTCTGTTATGCATGCATGCTACTTCGTTAAGGAGTTTGGCGAAAACTGTTTATTTCGACAAGACTAGACTCTCTGAACTGTTTTTGTGTTTAGAATTACGCAAATGTTATAAATTAAGAGAATATCATGACCTACGACATTTCCAAAGGTGTAACATGCCCGATTTATTGCTGCATCGTGTGCGGATCCTAAACCAAACATGACATGCTTTAGAGAAACAACATTGATACCGACATTGTATTATTATTTTTCTTTTTCAATGTTTCTCTGAAGCACGCCGTCTCCCAAAAGTCAGGATTTTAAGTGTAAATGATTTGTATGTACATTTAGGATAGGCGGTTGTGCTGTCATACTTTGAAGAAACAACATCGAAACCGACACTGCACTATTAATTTTCTTTTTCAAGTATTACCTCACGAAGTTGTTTATGTTTGGTTTATTATCAGTATGACGAACATAACACATTTACACATGTTTCAGCTGCCTGGTACCTACCACTTCCGCTCACAACAGCTACGATGTGTACGCAGAATGCTAGAAACAAACTGATCTGCGACTTTAACATTATTGTGCTTGTTGTTTAGTGTGAATGTCCATTATTGTCTATACGCTGCACACATCACATGGACGTCCGCAGGATTGCCTAAACTCTAGGCTCTGTATGTCTGCGCGAATGTTCAAGTGTGTTTTGAGCATAAACGTTATGTCCTAGACAGTTGCAAAAAGTGGAACTTTCTTGTTACACAGGTCACATTTTTCAATAAACCATCTTCAAATGTTCGAAAATCCTGACGGTAAAAAAGTTGTATGGAATTAGAAGGTAGCCGCCCATATTATTTTCATAAGGGTAGGAGGTACCAAGTTGTATTTGCTGTTGGTTTAAAGGTCCCAACAGCATTAAGTAATGCTGAAAATATTGTTCATTTATGTAACTTAGTTTCCGATACTAAGGGGAAATACGATTATAAATTTTGATATTCAGAGACTCATTACTCCCTTAATATTAAGTTAAGGTGAAAAATTCGAAATATAATTTCTGCTTGTTTTTTCATAAGGAATGAACTGCCGGAGTTTGTCGGCATTGTTCAGTATCATCCTGTGTATATATTTATGTATGTATATTTATATATATGTGTATATATATATATATATATATATATATATATATATATATATATATATATATATATATATATATGTATATATGTATATGTGTATATATGTGTGTGTGCGTGCGTGTGTGCGCGCGCGCGTGTGTGAGTGTTACATTACTTAAAATTTACCACCCTCTCGTTTATAAGAAAATGTCGATGCACACCTATGCCGTATAGAGACGAGCCTCTCGTATCTTCGAGCTCGGACTGTAACCCGACATCAAACCTCAGAAACGTCTTAGCTCCTGCACTACCGTACATTTCAAATTTTATGCTACGACGACGATGATCCAAGCGTAAACAACTACGATCACTTGACAGTTCACATCATAATAGTTGTGTGTAATAAATTAGATTTATGTCCAGTTATCTCAAAGTTAACCATTATTCCAGCATTTTCCGGCAGTTAAAATATAATATGATCTTGCTTGATCAGCATTTCTGAATTTATTTCATATGATAGGAATGATTATCCTTGGTGGTAGTTTTAGAACTGTATTAGGAACTTAATGCCTTTGGTGTTCACCATAGCGAAGTGTAGCGTATACTTACAGTTAATGCATACAACTGTGACTATCTGCGCCTGCTGCTATCGATTCCCCTCGAAAATTGATGTTTTACTACGATTTCTTTTCTTAACAAAGGTTAGCCCTACAACTTCACTATACAGCACCCGTGGCTTCTTTTAAAATCTCCCATCGAACTGTTGTGACAACGTTGAGGAGATGCGAGGTAAGGTTCTGCATACTTACGGGGATTAGATCTTACATGTATAGTACATGATTATAATAATTCCGCTTTCACGTGCGAGAATTTCGCTGCAGAGTATAGTAATTTTACGTTACACACAAAAATATTTTTCTTTGAAAGTTTTCAACGTTATACGTTAACTTTGTCAGGAGTTTTGTTTACACTGATAAAAGGTTTATAGCCACCACCAAATATTTTCTCATAATGAAACCCACCAATTTTTTGGTGGTGGACACCATTTTTTTTTGCTGACGTAAGTAAAGTTTTGTAGTGACAACAAAAATTGAAATCATTACAAAAATGTTTGTCCATATTGATAAAACATTTTGTAGACACCATCCGACACCACAAAACAGTTTTTTCTGAGTACTTTATATAACAATCGTGACACAATAAAGGACGTTCGGAAAGGTTATAAGAATATTCTATGAAATACTTGGATATTTAGACACCTAGAGTGATAAAAAGTTTATAAGCAACTCGCAGTGTAGGTAGGTAATGTATTCCGTCATGATCAACCTTGCTCTAAGAAATACCGCCTGTTTCAACCTCTCGACTCTCTCCACCTACATCTATCATGATGTTACACACCTGTCGACGTTCAGATCGTTGCCGGAGTCTCGCCCTGTCCGATTTTCCTTCTCAGCCTGTAATTTATTGCCACCGTCAGGTCAGCACGTGCTACGTGACCAGACACGTCAATCACACGAGCTGTCAGCACTCGAGAGCGATGGAGTAGGTGAACATTTCTATTGAACACACACACATCCGTTCTCTTTGGCTTTCTTTTTTTATAAACCGGTAGTTCACACAATCAACTTTACCGATCGTAGTATATAAACTAAACTTGAAGATATTAATTGAAGCCGGATAGTTTTTGGAAGTCACCACATAACAATAAAAAAAAGGCAATTCTAAGAATCAGGTTTCCCTAACTTTATCAGCAAGTGTTTTAGGTACTGGCGACTTTCTTACGAACTACTTGTGACTCCTAAATTTTGTAGATTTAACTGCATAGCAAGAACCATTCACTCACACATTCTAAAATTATTATCTAGGAATGTATTTTTTTTCTGGTTTTCTGTACTTTGAAAAACTGCTCAAATAACGTTTCTGTCGTTTATCGTACTTTTGTGACCCATCAAAGAAGATTAGTGATTCGGCCATACATTATATTACCTTTGCAACAAATGTGGTTAAAAGCCAATAAGCCACACTCGTCCAAGCAAAAGTTCAGTTAGCCAAATAGAGGCGAAGTTAAATCAGTCAAAACGTAGTAAGACTATACGCATATATATAGTTATTTTGGACAAGTGGTATTTAGAAGAAACGACATGTGTTTCCTTGGCCGGAGTCTACAGAGCGAAAGTGTGTGTGTTAACAACCGGGTGGAAAGACAGACTCGACGAAGATGTAGATGGGAGATTAGTCACATTCGACACGCATTGTTCGCCCCCCCCCCCTCCCTTGTCCGGCCAACACCTCGGCCGCAGCAGAAAGGCATGCGACGTGAAATTTCACGGTGACAGACTATGCTAGCCCGACTCCCTGGTAGCGGCAGCCCCTCCCGCGGTTGCCGTAGTTGTCCTTGGTACATTTTGTAAGGTGGGTTCACAGGCGTCATTGTAGGGTTGTCCAGTACCTTGCACGCTGGGCACACGACACTTGCACAGGCCGCCAGGGGGATGTCTGCACGTGCGAGTCCAAGAAGTGCAGAGAGCTAAGAGCGTATCACGTCTCACTCTAGCCTCTGCACGCATGTCGAAGAACTAACGATACTCGCATCTATGAAACATTACGACGTTACCCTGTCATTTTATGACGTAATATTTGAGATAAAGGTGTGTCAAACCTGTGGGCATTGTTGAACCTTGTGATGGTTAGAGCATATCTTAATAGACTGTAAAATAACTAGTTCTGCCGTATTTCTGTTTCCTTTCACATATTTCGTCACACGTACATATATATCACTGTACAGCAGTCACAAGCTATAGACGACCGTTCGCTTTCTCTGCTCTCTGGCAACAAACCTTCGAGCCTCTTCACAACCTTGAATTCCCTCCCCTAGCCGGATGTCGCCTACCACATCCTAGCTAGAAGGGGTACAGTAGGGAGATACATCAATGCATCCCAGCTCACAGCATACAAGACCGAACAGGTACCTTTATAAATACTCTCAACATGATTATCATGCCTTAAAAGATCCGAGAAAACACCCATTTTCGGACGAGAAAATAACCTTTTTAGTTTAATGGAATACCTAGAAAGGGTATACGCGTGTGTACCGTTATGTGATTGCTGAGCAGATATCACTCATTCCTAAGCAGATATCACTCATTTACGTAGAGTAGTTTTTTTTTTTTTTTTTTTTTTTTTTTTTTTTTTTTTTTTTTTTTTTTTTTTTTTTTTTTTTTTTTTTTTTTTTTTTTTTTTTTTTTTTTTTTTTTTTTTTTTTTTTTTTTTTTTTTTTTTTTTTTTTTTTTTTTTTTTTACAAGCTTGTGCCGGCCGAAGGTCTATACAGCGCTTCGAGGTGGCGCTGGCGGCCAAAATAACGTCTCGCCGATGGCGAGGTTATTGAAGAAGGAACGGATGGCCAAGAATGTTAGGAATAGCGATGTTAACGTCCATGGTCCAGCTTCTCATTAAGACTTAAATAATTTCGTAGCATTATAAATACCGTCAGTTCCAACTTCGTTACACATAGTAGACGTGACCTCCGAAACAACACGCATGCCTGGTCGAAGTGAAATCCGAAACCCTTACGCAAACTACCAAATTCGTAGAACGAGTCCCTGCATTTAACAACTGCCGTGATTATTTTGCATGTTATTTGCCATTTGGTCCGTAAACTGGGTTGCCGAACGCACGTTGAGTGGTTTCCCTGAACTAGGTTTGCTCGTTTCCATCCCTTACCCGAGCAAAGCCCAGTTCTACCGAGATCCGGAGCACCTATTCGCATCGCAGAAGTGGTCGAGGTCATAGTGAAGTGTGGCTGCGATTGCTCGCCATTGCTAGTCGAGGACTCTCATTAGCACACAAACGGTTATGGCAGCGCGCGAGCTAAATTGTCGGTTACTGCATGAGCAAACACCTCAGCGCGACTTGATCTGGCGTGTTCTGTCGCCGACTGCCTGGCCAATCATGGAAACTGGCCGGACTTTTGTGTACTTGGCGCCAAAATTTATCGCGTCCCTGATCCGTGAATTCTGCGTTTAAGTTGACATAAAAGTCTTGGAGACAAAATCTCATCTCCCCACGTTTTACTTGTCCATTGTCGTAAGTCTAAAGTTACGATTACAGGGCACTAGTTTACTTTGAACATGTTCAGGTTCCTATACGGTTACACAGGGCCATATGTTGTTCGGATCGCCATTACTTCCAATGCACACCTATCTGACTGGGTAACCACATCAAGATATTCTGATTCGATTGGCTTGTGATACGTCAGCAAACCATTGAAAAATACATTACACATTAGGAGTATGTGCAGTAGGATGAAAAAATTGATAAGGTTAGTTATTATGAGAGACTGGAAAATTTCGTGAATTAATTACAGGACATGGTAAAAGCGAAAAGCTTTTTCATACATGTTTTGCGATTGTATGACGAATTATTACACACGCCCTGGAAGAGTCTAGAAAAAATAACAGATCCACAACAAAACGAGAGCCTAATCACAGACGGCCCCGATCAAAGTTTCATTGAGACAGCAGTCAATGAAGAAAAGGAAGTGACTTAATAACACGTAGGGCTGTGAATTCTATCAAAAAGGACTTTGAACCCGCGAAATTTTCATGTCTCTATATAAAATAAAATTGTTTTATTACTGCCCCCCAAACAAGTGAACTATATTAATAGTAGCAGTTAAAATCTCTCGATAATTGTAAACATTACTCTCGATTGCAAATACAATAAAAAATCGTTCGAAACGTAGCCATATTTAACGTCCATTTCGGAACTCACACAACTTAAGTGTTGACGACTACGTGTCTCCTGTCATGCTGAGTTTACAGTCTTGTCTTCCTGATTCAAATTTTTAGGAAGATTAATTTTAAAATGTGACTTAGTTTAGCATATAACTTTGCACTTCGCACATTGTATCTCAACTTGCACACAATAATTATGCTACACTTAAGATAATATAAATAATAAATAAATTTACAGAATCCTCGCCTTTTAATAGAAGTAGAATAACTAATTGTAACAATTAAGTACAAAATTACCGCACATAACCGTAATAATCGTAAATATATAGCAGTTTCTGTTGGGAGATACTGTCAGTAATAATTCCTCTTTCTAGAAAGTACTACATCGTACAGTGTTGCCAATCTGTGGGATCTTTTTTATAACCTTTTTCATCAGAATGAATTATGTGCTAACTGCGAATCCAGTTTCCAAACTCAGGTTCTTTGCCTCTTCTTTAAAACACAAGCAGGCGATTTCCTGATGGGAAAGAACTTGCGGCCTCCCCTTGTGCAAGGTGTTTCGATTTCAGCAGTCAAATTGTGGGGTACAACTGGACGAGTATTGGTTTTATAAAAATAAATAACAGCCTGACAATTCGAAAAACAGTTTTGATTACAATCTTAAAAACACAACGCACTCACATAATTGGTTTGCACTGTTCTGACACCTTAGCTTCCGCCAGTCCACTCCTTGAGGCAATTCGTTCGTCCAATAATTGGGGTTTATCGGGAGTTTGATTCGATGTTATCACGAACACAATTTCTAAATAATACAGGAACATCATGATTAGACGTACGTAGATTTCTCGGATGTATTCTAGGCCAGGTTGAATTTCAATAACGCATATTTCACTACCATTTCTGTGATTGGACGACAGCTGTTTTGACACGCCTTTGACTACAGCGAGCCAGCAGTAAGTAACGAAATAATTCTTACGACTATCGCACGTGACTTGCTTGTAAAGCTAGGAGCCAATGTGCAATCGACTATGGCCACCGCGTGTATAGGAGTATAGGAGTGAGAGGTATGGACTGCTGCCAGGTATGTGAGCGAAATTCATGTACCGAGCGTGGTAGAGCAGTGGTAAAATTACTCGGTTCGATATCCGGCTCCGGTCATCCTGATCTCGGATTTCCTGGTTTTCTGAAATCACTCCAGGCGAATGCTGAGGTGGTTCGGTAAACAGTCGCTGGCCGAATCCTAACCCCATTCCTCCGTGTTCCTTTACCAAGAACTTGTGCTGTTCGAGGGCACGTAAAGGGTCCAAATGAATAAAAAAAAATAACAAAAAAAATCAGGTCGCTGAGAACTGTTAGCTTACCGACCGTGTGTTCATAAATTATTACCAATGTCGGGTGCTAAGCTTGTACAGACGGTTCAGACTCGCTATGATGGCGAGTGAGGTGAGTTGCAATTCTGTGGTTACGTCATGCATTGTGTGCAAAAATGAATTTCTACACTGCCGTGGGAAAGTGGAGACACGCCTAATACTACAAAAGTAAAAAAAAAATCCTTTAGTAGAGTACTGCTAACTAGTAACAACGCACTTCATCATCTCGTTGCAAAAAAGGAAACTTGATCGGACAACTTGCCATTTTCCCTCTTACGGTACTATCGAAGAATGCATTCAGGGCCTTGGGTCACTTACCGGCATGCATGCATCGGTGATAGGGATATTTTGGTTGTGTAGGTTGAGTGTTCCCCAATATTTGCGATATACTACTACTAATTGAAACTTGCAATTTAAATACAGTTTTACTTGAAATTTGTGTATTGCTTCCACGATGTCGTGATCAAAATACTAGGTTTTAGCTTCCCATTAAATGTAGAATATTGAACTGATGTTTTAACAAGTTGACGTGGATTTGAAAGGAAAATGTGAGAGCAGCACGAGAGCTGCCCAATTAAGGTTACACAATTTTTTAAAATAATATTCATTAGGGAGTGGTCTACCGCAATTTTCATTACCATTTATTTAGTTTTTATTTGTACCATATATATTTTTTTCTTATTTAGACACAAAATGTGACTAAATTCGGCTCTTACGAACATTTTTTATCTCTCATAGTTTTCGCGTAATGGCTTGTTAATGTCATATTTTGCATGTTTCCGTTTTAACGACCACACTAAAACCTACTGATATACAAACTAAAAAAAACATAATGGATAAAGACATTGCAAGCTACAATAGCATGCTCATGAAAATAAAAATTATAAATGATTTGTACTTTAAAAAAATATTGAATTTTTAAAATTCTCATTTTCAGTTTCAGCATTTTTTTAAATACAAATAATTTTTATTCTTTATTTTTATGAGCATGATATTATAGCGTGCAATGTCTTTATCTACTGCAATTTTTTTTTAGTTTGGTATATCAGTTGGTTTTAGTATAGTTGAAACGGAAATATGCAAACTATGACTTTAACTAGCCATTACGCGAAAACTATGAGAGATAAAAAAAATTTCATAAGAGTCAAATTTAGTCATATTTTGTGTCTAAAATAAGAAATAAAGTATCTGGTACAAATAACAAATAAAAAAATGGTGATGAAAAATGCGGCAAACCGCGCCCTTAAATAACCTGCAGGAATCCTGCAGTCGCTCTCTTTACGCCGATTATTGAACCGCACCTCGTTGGAACAATCGAGTCAGTCACCGGCCGCCATATTCGTTGCCAGCGGAGTCCCAGTAAAAGACGTCGTTTCCCTAAGTTCCTGGGAGAGTCTGTAACATCATTCCCCCAACCCCGCTGGCGCCATGCCTCTGCCTAGCGAGTGAATACGCGGAAGAAGAAAGAGGCGTGTTGTACACATGCAGTAGGTCTAGTAACACTTTGTAATAGTATTCAAATACAAAACAAAACACTGTTACAAAAATTACTCATTTTCATCCCTCTTAGGCAGAGGACATAGTTGGTGGCTTTTTTTCCCCACATTGGTTCGAAGAACTCGAATGATACTTTGAAAACATTCGAGACTGTATGTAGTTATGCAATGTACAATTGAATTGTATGAAGGCTTTTTGCAAAATAATGAATAATTCACCCAAGAAAAATATTTTGATTGACTTTTAATTTTTTTATATTACAAAATTTGTGATTCTTAGGGTGAAAAAATCTTAACTGTCTAGATAAGTGCTATGAAAAAAATTAACAATTGTTAGAGATGATGCTATATCGTGAAAATATTTTGTACCAACATACCAAGTACGCCTGACACTCCGTAGCTGTCTGCAGATCAATAACAGGCATTAAATATTACAATAGTCAAGTACGGAGCAGCTCTACCAACAAGTGAAATCCAGTAATATTTTCATAAGCTGAACTTGCGTTGAAACCCAGCAAAACAGTCAAGTTTTCCCGCAATAAACCATCATCTCTAATAATAGGTTATACATACACGTGTGTTATCGTCAAACCAGAGTAGCGGTTCTGCGTTATCGATAATAGGTTGCTTAAAAATTATCGAAATCATTGAAAAACTACCAGGCACGGACTTAATTCAACCTTCTTTTTGACAGTGAATGTAGGGCTGTAAGTGTCGAACTGCGTATTTCCTGCAGTGACAACCAGATATATGAGAAAAATACAGATGGAGCATTATAGGTTGTTCTGTATAAAGGATCACATTTTTTAAAGCCTAGTTATTTTTCCATTAAGATAATTTTTATTTTCCTGTCCTGTTTTGATATAAACTAAACACCCTCAGCATTATTCAAAGTGTATAGGCTGTATCGTACTCACAAATGTACGTCAGAATTCACAATAAACTTTTTTAAATTGTGTTTCTAGGCAAGGTGGTGTCAAAAAGTACTCTCTCTCGCTGTGTCACGAATCACCTATAACAGCCTTCACTGAGGCCAAACTGACTTTGTTTATTCACGTAACAATATGGCGGACTGCAATCTGCTGTTCATGTAGATATATTGAGAAAATGAGCTTATAGTTAGACACCCACAGCCAGGGGCTGCGGAAGGTGTTCGTAAATAAGGGGTCAAGGATAAAAAAAATTGTACTCACATTTTATAGCTTATTTACAGATTCGACTCATGTGTTTAGTTGGTTATTATCTGCGTAAAAGGAGTCTGCCGTTCAAGAGAAAAACGTGCTGATAAACAGTCAGTGTTTTCAACTTAATTGTGCTGCGCCTATGTAGTATACCTTTTCAGAACCTGACCCTTACAGCAGATTATTAAGGGGTCATTTGACCCCTCTGATCCATTGGTTCCACCGCCTGTGCTTCAATCAAATTATACACGTTTCTATGGTAACCAACAACTTTTTCACGTATCAATTAGGCGGATGGTCTCCCTCTTCCATCTTAAGACCACACACCCCTCCCCTTACGAAGAACATACGTCATGCTTCATCTGGGATAGTCTGTAGAGCAGGAAGCGAAACGGTATACAAATCTGCCCCGTGAATCTACGTAATTTAATTTAAAACAGTTGGAGAAACGTGGGAGAATCTTCCCCGGCGAATGAGAGTGTGAAGGGGAGGCGAAAGGAAGAGGTGTTTGTTCCAGCCTTGGCGCGCTCAGCTGTCGACGTTGTAATTTATTTTTCGCCGTTTTCCATGTGTTTTTTTTTTCTTGTTTGCTGCCTTTCTACAGGAGAGGCACGCGGCGAAGTGACTTGTCGACTTGTCTGCGCGCTTGATGGGAGGTGAGGCGCAGTTCTCACCTCCCTCCCTACCTCACCCTCCCCTAGCCAGGCAGGCAAGCAGCGAGTGGTCCATCTCTCCCGTCCTCCCATATCCGTTGCAGTGTAATTACGAGCCGCGCCAGAGCTGCGTGTGAACCATGTGCTACACCCCAGCATCCCCCCTACTTTCCCCGCCCACACTTCTCCTCCCTCCTCCCCCTTCTTCGTCCTCACCTTTGTCGGCATCCCGTGCGCACTTCGCCGCAGGGGGGAGTTTTCGTGAAGACGAAGGGGGCAGGTCGACCCCCGCCAGGCCTTACCTAGAAGACGGCAGGTGGTCGCCGGACTACTGCGCAACGGAACGCACGCACCGTGTGTGGGAACACGGTCGTCTCAACAGTTTTATAAGCTTCCTCAGCACCTCCCACACACCAGGGTCACCGAACACACGCCAAATGGAAGCCTCTGAACTGCTTTGTTCCAAAACACACATTTTAAAATTCCCAAATTAAATTGTTTTGCAAGTACGCGAGTGCAAAATGTCATTGTATTTCACAGAAAACCAATAATACGGAACCAAGTAACTTAGTAGATAACACGCGTGATTTACCTGAAGTTGGCAACCACAAAGAAAGTGAAGAGATTTTAACATCAAGGTCTTTAGCACTGATGAGGGTTGGCATGAAGTGAGTATGGAGCGGCACCGGAGTGAAGGAGTGGGTATCGTTCGGCAAGATTCCCCTATGCGAAAATCCGGAGGCTGACCCCGCCAGGAATTGAACACGGGTCACCTTGGTTGGAGGCGAGTGCTCTAACCACTGCGCCAACATGACTGTTGATCACGACTAGGAATCCGTCAAATGAGTCCACGGGGAATGCCCGTCAGCACGCGTCAATCTCGTAAGACTAAAAATGTATTTCCCGAAGTAATTTTCTGCCTGTAAAACTAAACACTACGTAATTTGTTCTCCTTTTTTCTTATTTTTTCGTCATAAACATTTGTACTAAGCAGCATTATTTCAATTGATCTAATACGAAGTTTTGACAGTAGAAGTTCACTATTTTATAAATCGGTTATTGAGACAATATTACTGACTATATGTGCGCATATAAAACTGTGTATCGTATGTTATTTAGGCATATGCACATAAGTCGCATACATTAATGCGTACACATGTACATAGGTACATAAATGTACTTGCATCAACACATAATTTGCTCACGTAATCACCTCCACAAATACATTGTAAAGAAAATAATACAAGTAAGCGAACGCTACTATTAATTCTTCTACCAACTTTCTTATTATTTGTCCTGCACTGAGATCTACAAAATTCATCACTGGAACTGTATGGCTGTAACTGGTCGGGTATGCCCTTATTGAGGAGAACAATGACATATAAGATAGTAATGCTGGAAACACCACCTATGTAGTTAATCGGCGTAGTTATAATAATTGGGATATTCGACCTAATGCCCTTTACAGTGCTCATCCACGGAAATATTCAAATGTTGTATACAAATTATTTGTGGTCGCCATTTAGATTTTTTGTCAAGTACGTGCGCAGAGTATGGAGTTATCGTCAGCAAAATTGTAAGTGCGTTTAAAGGCGTCGCCTATTAGCCGCTCAAAATGCGTTGCGTGTTCGTAAATAGGGTATTTTACGAGACTATTCCACATGTGCCCATTGTGTCACTGCACGAAAAGAAAATACGTTTCAAACGAAGACGGAAAAGTAAATTCAAAGCAATATGCCAGTTAAAAAAAAAAAAAGGGGTATGTGAATTCAACCAGATTAAAAATAAAACAGCTTATTATTTATTTTAAACAATACATACAAAAATAATAAATGAAATTTTTAAATAGTTAAACCAAGCATTTTTGTGTCGTGATAATCGTAAAATTTGTACATTATTTATTTTGTGCATAATTTGTGTAAAAATCGTGGGATTACTTTTCAAGTGGTCCTTTCACTCTTTATTGAATAACATTTCTTGAGCCGATATGCTATTCAATAAATCAAATTCAAGAAACCTAATTCAACAAATAATTGATCGTGCGAAATGGCCTTTAGTGATGACTATTCTATCTTTGACGAAACTATTTAACGTGCATTATATTAGCGTATTTACGAAAATAACGCACTCCACGAACCACGTCGCTATATTTTTAAAAATTTGGCACGTTCATTAGAAAAATTATTTTTGTGCCTCTCAAAATGGCCAAAAATGACTATTCAAGACTGCCGTATGTGGAAAAATAACAACTGGATTCGAAAAGCGGAACTATAGAAACAAGCGTTAGAACTTGAACTATGCTGACCACAAATAAAATAATGTTATCGCTTAACATCCAATAGGAAAAAGGATTATAGTAAAGCACTGCACGTCAGCTAAGCGGATTGCGCGGAGAGGCGATAATGCATTACATACGTCGGTAAACAGCAACCTTACCGCTCCCGCCTCACACACACAAACGTAGCCTATCTAGTGAGGCTCCTTAAGGCGATAATCCATCATTTATACTGCTTTTACTATAGTTATTGTTTAAATCCTAAACCGAGAGCAGGTATCGATATTGTTAGAAACAGTGTGTACTATGTTAACAAATTTTTCCAAGCCAAAATACACAATGGTTTCAGTTAATTACGCAATCAATATAATTCTAGTTAATTAAATAATTAGTAGAATCTGTGTAATTTTTTGTCTAGAAAAAATTAAACTTGATAGCGAAAACAATTTTTAACAAAGCTGTGCAACAGTTTCTCGATATATGTTCTCGTTTATGAATAAAAAAAATGTATAATCGTGAACGCAGTAGAAATGATGGATCATTGTCTAAGATGTAGTAACATACTGGTTCTTCAACTCCTTTGCGAATACATATGTTTCTTCCCGCCCAAACGAAGCTTCACGTAAGTAAAGAAAGTCCTTATAGTGTTTGGTCCGCGACGCGTAACTTTCAGTGGTAGAAGCGCAGAGATACGTGTAATTATTCCCGTACTGTAACTGGCTACAGCCGCGTGAAACCAGAGACTTTCCTTTAATAGCGAAGCGAGCGGACGTCTCCACCCCAGCTGCAGGAAGGTTCGCGAGCTCGTCGCTGTACGAGTGCAAGCCAGCCGCCCGCGGGCGCTGATGCCTCTGCGCTGATGCGCACTCTCGATAATCGAATCTCTCGTCGATTTGCTCTTGCTGGCCGGCGGCGGCGGCGCAGTTAATTGAAGAGGCCGGGCTGAGCCGGCGTTATTCTCTCCGAGTCGCGCAGTTAACGTGCAAGTGCGTTTACGAGCATCGGAAAGGCTCGGGGAAGGACAGTCGCTTCCGCTCGCCCATGTCTGCAACATGACTACTCATATGATACATTCCTTTCGATACGAGTATTTTGTAATCTGTTGGAGCATTGTGTATAGTTTGCAACGGTTCAGTAGTATACATGATAGAACAATTATACTTAAAAGTGTATATATACTTAGTGTTAGTGGAAATCTGTGAGACTGTAGAAGTAAAAGAAGGCCCCTTTTCTAACTTCCCGCTCTATCAACGAGAGCAGCGCCACCCAATGGAGAAGATGGCAGTTGAAATCAAGATGGCGGTAGTGTAACTAATTTCATGTCGGCGCTCGCCGTTTTTCCAACATTATTTCGTGTTATTTCAGTCCACGTTGTCCCCTCAGCGCGAACATAATCGATACTTTCAATTCAGTACTTTGCCAGTTTCATATCAATAAATGATTTGACGCCATTACTTTTTCGACACCTTTCTTCAATATTACTTCTAGCTATTAACATTTTAACCAAAGTGCTCCAAAATATATTAAGGTTGTTCAAGTGGGGAAAAAACATAATTTTATATTTGTATGAAATAGTGTTAGTTTTGTACACATTACTTGAGAGTACATATACCTCTAACGGAAAAAAATTAGCTCATCTAGTTTTCCCGTAATGGCACTTCAAAGTCAAAATTTGCGTATTTTTACTTCATACAAAACTTGAAAACCAGTTAACATAA
>PNEQ01086065.1:0-33339 GCA_003012365.1 Medauroidea extradentata | reverse complement strand
AGAAATTTATTTTAAACACAGAAATATTTTATAATGTGTTTGTATATGCTTCAAGCCGTAGACGGTGAAGTGTAGTTTTGATGAGATTTTTTCCATTTCATTATATTTACTGGTTTTCAAGTTTTGTATGAAGTAAAAATATGCAAATTTTGACTTTGAAGTGACATTACGGGAAAACTAGATGAGCTAATTTTTTTCCGTTAGATGTTAATGTTCTCTGAAGTAATGTCTACAAAACTAACACTATTTATACAAATATAAAATTATGAATTTTTCGCCACTTGAACGCCCTTAAGCTATATTCTCATCCATGGAACAATAATTTGGAAAGCTGTCCATGTATTTCACTTCATTAGAAGGTTGACGAAATAAGTGCTGCGCTCTGTGATAAAAAAGACAGTAGATATAAAAGAAAATTGTGGATACATCGATAAGATACAAGGCTCCAATTATTGGGCTAGTGAACACATATCTCTGTAACTATCAAATCAGAACACTAACAAATCCAATCTTAAAAATATAATATTGATACACAAAACCTACCTAAAATGTACTGCTAAAAATATTGAATTGTGTATAGAAAACTTTGTTTTAAGAGATAGAGACAGTATCTTTTAATTATAATTAAAACATTTAATCTATAAATAAATGCTCAATGATTTTGGCCTTTTATGTGATAATTATTACTATTACATACATTTTCATATAAAATTTGAAAAGTATAAAATGTTTTAAGTGCGACTACTTTTACTGGTATTGATATGATAACAGTATCGATAATTTTCTTATGATACCAGTATCGATACCATTCTTTCGATTCGTCTTACGATCCGAGTATCTATACTTTCATGGTATCGCAACGTAAAGGCTCCTGTGCGACACTCCGTGCTGCAGGCGTAGTTACACAATATTTATAGTAACAAAATAATAACTGGAATTTTGCAGATCCCTTCAAATATATGGGAAAGGGGGGGGGGGTAATGGAGGGCAGGGCATCGCACCAGATGTGAACATTTCTGACTGGGCGCCCATAGGCTCCTGCTGAACCTTGAAGGATGACATGAAATTAATTGCTACGATGAGGGAGGGGGGGGGACAACGGAATGCGAAGGGCGGGGAAACGTTCCCCACACATGCGAAAAGTCGAGGTTAAACTCAGACGGGAATCTAACCCTGGTAGTTGTGATAGGAGGCGAGCGCTCTATGAACCACTGTTATCGGGAATATATGAGCAGCAAATGCAACTTATCTACTTTCGTTGCACCAAGGGAGGTAGTTGAATGAATACCAGCTGTGGTTGCGTCGTTCAGTGCACCCCTGCTGTATTAGTCTCTCACGGTAAAATTTATTTTTTGTGATTTTTTTTTTGTTAGTCACCCCACCCCGGTTTTCGAATTCCGTCACTTGCGATTAATTGTCAAATTGTTTGTAAACAAGTCAAATAAATCTGGATATTGGTAACGGTGTGGCACCCTAAATTTAAAGAAAGAAAAAAAAACTTGTAAAAACACTGAGCTCACAAGGGCGATTGCTGTGCCGATCATCATAATTTATTTATTTATTTATTTTTTTTTTTTTAGAAAAGGAATTCGGGGATGGTTCTCAATACAGACTATGGCGATTTTCCATCTAGTTCCGTGCTCTTTTAACCTCTGGTTCTGTCTCCAGCGACCCTGCTACCTGCAATATGTTCAGCCACAAACTTAACATTTCAATCAAGATTAAGACTGGAACGGACTTAGAAATCCAGATTTAAAGTTTACCATAAACAGTTTGTTGTGGAATGAAATAGGAGTGAAGTGATATAATCCGCTCCGCTAGTTGAGCTGGACTGGAGTGAAGAATTTGGATATAGAATTTACAATAAACACGGACTGGAGTGAAAAGAAAAAAAAGCAGGATCAAACTGTCGCAATATTGCGTTGTGGTTAGGCTACAAAAGAACAGCAGATCAAATTATAATTAAATGGCAAGCACTAAACGCAAATTTTTATAAAGTGAAACGGTTTTTATAAAGCGTAAAGAACGAGACAAGTGCTACGTCTCGTGAAGACGTGACTTATTTGGCTCGTTTGGAGCAACTTGTTTTTCGTTAGTCATCTGTTCTCGGCTTTGTACTGTCGTCGATAGGTCGCATTACAACGTTCTCAGTCCAGGTTGACTCCAACTTCGCTTATGTTTACAGTTCAATCTGGAATCTAATATTTACCATAAACGCATTTCGCCAATCCATTTTCGCTACACATTCATTCCGAGTTGATTCCACTGCAAGTTCAATCCGGATTAAAATGTTACCCTAAACCACGGTCGTAGAAGAACAGGTCTGGACACTCGCCTATCTAACAACGTATTTTGCTTGACCCCCTTGTTGTTGGGCTGTAGTTCGTCAAGTCACCGAGAATGTCGTACTTTTTGGCGCTGTTTTCCAGGCGATCGGACTCAAACTCCGTCCACTTTTTCCATTGTTAAATTTATAAAGTAAATAAAGATTGCTGGAACCTTTTCTTAAATTTGTGAACGAAGGAAGTATTTCATAAATTGATAAAAAATACGTTTTGATAAATTGTTTATCTTAGTGGGGAGGAAGTGGGCGGAGTTTGAGTCGACCGCCCTAACAGCAGCGCCAAAAACCTATAGCATTGTCGTGAACTTAGTGAACTGCAGCCAAACAACAAGGAGGTCAAGTTTCCAGGCGAGTGACCAGACCTGTTCTTCTACGGCCGTGCCCTAAACGTAGTATGGCTTTAGTAAAGGCCCCTTCACACATTCAATTATTTATTAAATTTCCTTCAAATATATTAAACTTAGTTTATTTTAAATGACATGTGACGCAATTCTGACGACATAACAGCGGTCATTTTGTCTTTCAATTAATCAAATGTCATAAATTTCGTTTCGAACGTGTTTGAAATTTTCTTAAATAAAAATATTTTAGTTCAGAAAAAAGGTTTTATTGAGATTATTAATTAAAATGATATATTGAGCTCTTTATGCGAATTAAACTACTCTACAATATATGTGCGCGCACATTCCCTGAGTAGTCCAGTTCCAAAACTCTCCTTGTCCATCACGAAGGAAAAATGAGTTCTGAACAGGCTTGTGTAGCTTTTAAATGTGCGCTAAAGTTGACGTGATATTAGATTTAAAAAAAAATTGCCTTATTCAATAACAGATACACTTTGAAAAACTGCTTTGGCCATGTTACAAATCAGTTTTATGCGATTTGCTCAGCTTTAATGAAAGTGGACAAGGAGAGTTTTGGAATTGGACTACTCACTTTACTTCTTTTAAATAATATATAAAAATAATAGTTTAGTAACCAAATATTTTTATTTCGTGCAGAATAAGTACATAAGTGTAAAATAGCTACGATATTTATTTTTTGCATCATTTGTTTTCAAATTTTGTTATCTAAGTGTTTTCTTCAATGTTTAATTAAATCAAATTCCTGGAACCATTGTGCTATTCAATCAGTTGAACTCAGTAAATATTTGAGCGTGTGAAATGACCTTAATGAAGGGGCTTCTATGAGATGCTCGCAGTATATTTAACTTTGCGAAGTGAAATGAGCTTCTGGACGAACTAGTTTTAAGCGAGTTAGGATAGTAAATATCACTTTACAGTATTTTTCCTGAACACGGTAAATACAACATACTAAATTTTGTGGTTTATGGCCGTGGGGATAAAATTCCTACATTGAAAAATTAGAGTTGCAGTTAATTTATTATGAAACTGTAATTCAGTATTATTTTACTGTTGTATTTATGATCTCGACTGTGGTGGTATAAAATCACGTATTTTCGCCGCTGACGTGTAGCATCAACAGGATTGGGTTCAGTGGAACCCTCAGCCCATGTTTTTCCCCTGTAGTGGTGGTGAAACTGGACTGTAATCGACCAGCCATGCGAGGACTAAGAATACGTTACTTGAAGAAAAACACTGTGGTTCGGGTTAAGTGCGTATCTTCCAGAGAATGATTCTCTCTATTTTCACCCTCTGCGTGAAACCTCGACCCGGACGGCTGAAAAAGCCCGCTTTACACGATGCCTAATTTGTATAGCCTTCTGTTATACAAATTGGTATCGCACTAGGTATATCAGATTCAGTACCAACTTTTATGAAAGAAACGGCTCGTTACTCCTTGTACGTATTCACACGATAACGAGGCAGCAGAAAACTAAAAGAAACACTTAACCTCTATTTTGATGAAGTGGAGTCGAGTTAAGTGAAAAATTATGAGAAAAGCAAGCAATAATACTAACAGAAAAGTAGAGCACGTTCTATTACATTTTTGGGCAAGGGTTTAAGGTACGGAATCTGCTATGCCCAGAGATAGACCCCTCTCCTTGCGAGGATGCTGGAATGTGGCTCACATGGGAGTAGAAATGCTAACAGAAAATGGGCATGGAAACTGCTACTGAATTGGGCATCGTTTGAGGTCGGCTTGAATGTCTAGTTGTGGACAGAAAATTCTCGAAGAAGGCAATAGGGAGATTACAACTACACATTTTAGAGCGGTATTTTATTTTTAATTTTGGCTTGGATGTCAAATATTGTTTTATTATCAAACAAAAGAACTAAATATGTTTCAAATATCATGGTACCTGCTCGTGAATCAACCTGTGAACAGGATGTTGTAAAGTTGCGTGTCAATATCCTCATAGATATATATACACACACACATACACACATTTCTGGGTGTATATTCCTTATGGACTCCAAAACGGCTGGAGCGGTTTTGACGAAATTTTCGGGTGGTATTCAGATTAGTCCAGCGGGTAATCCTGTGAAGTTTGGTAGCGATCAGATCAACAGATTTTTTTTTTGGCAATTTTGTGTCATTTGCCCTACAAATTAATTAATTAATTAGGATGGAAACTTGGAAGTGTGCGGCATGTCAATGCTCGGGTGTAGATAATGAGTGCATATTGACGGGGCTTTGAAATGTCCTGGCACGACCGTGAAGAGCGTGTAGTTGCGATGCACGAAGGGCCACCAGACGTGCTGTTCTTGTGCCGCGGGCGCCGGACTGTACCGACCTGGAGGAGGGCAGAACCCCGGGTTGCCGGAGGCTCTAGGCGGGGAGGCTGCGCTGACAGCCGGCTCCTCGCAGGTAATAATTAATAAATCAAAGAAAGGAGATAACTCGTCTCTTTTTACCACCGCCAGCCAGCTCACGGCCGTCTTGTTTACTCGCGCTCCACGCTTCCCTCACGACCGCATTCCCGGTTTATCTTCAACACCGCCGCGCCGGCCATTTCACCTTTCATCCAATATTCATTTTCTTTTTCAATCCGATCAATAAAATTAATTAATGAGATGACAGTGAAATATTTATCTCGCCTCGAAAAACCAATCCTATTAGATGCAACGCTTTTCACATCAAGATAAAGTTACGCTTGCAGGACAGTTCGTGGACGCCGCAAGGCTGAAACTTAACTAAACCCTACAGCGCGGGGTTATCTTAACGTCACAAACTTGATTATGTGGGCCTGTAGCATGAGACAAGTGACCATGTTTTGTATCTCTAACGTCCGTGCACCGGCTTGACGAGGTATCAACCGCTGACGATTTCCATAAACCGCTTGAGTACATGCATTTCACTGCTATGTGGTTCGACGTCAGCTATAATTAAACAGATCCTCAATGACTTTTTCGTGCGTAAGCGGACAAGCCAATAAACCACCGACCATTAGACAAAGGACAGGACTGGAGCTGTCCCTTCCCCCCCCCCCTTTTTTTTTCCCTCAAACACCCGCGTCGGCTTGTGCTGCTTCTTTGGACCTTATAGGTAACGACGAGCCAAATCTTGCACTTTAAAGACCCTGCCCTGTAATAAACTTCAAGATACGGGACCTGCAACGGTGTAAATTAAAATATTAAGAGAGATATTAGCGACGCACGAATTATTTAGTCTAATTATGGTGTCGTTGAAAAAATGTGTTACTTGTTCAAAGCCGAGCAAATGCCTTGGACTCATCCTGTAAACGAAGCAATTCTACGCCAGCGATTGCTTTATAGTAAACGCCCCTCCCCCGGAAGGAAGGGTGAGATAGTGAGAGAGAATTTGGTCAGCGCTTAAAGGGAGCGGTTCACCTCGGTTTTCAACGTCGTTTTTATTTTTATATTTGTACCAGATATTTTTTTTTCTTATTTTAGACGTAAATTGTGACTAAATCTTCCTCTTAAGAAATTTTGTATCTCTTATAATTTTTGCGTAACGAGTCGTAAACGTCAAAATTTGCACTTTACAGTTTATGCACGCCACTAAAACCAACTGCCATACCAAACCGAAAAAAATTCACAATGTATAATAATGTTGTAGGCTATGAATAGGCATGTATAAAACAAAAAATAAAATACTTTTGTATTTAATAAAAATGCTGAATTTTGAAATGCAAATTAAAAAATTTCAACAATTTTTTAAAAGTACAAAGCTATATATTTTTTTTGTTTTTATGTGTGTCAAATCTTAAGATAGATGTACTGGATTCGTTCAATGTAGTTGTAGACCTCAATTTCGAACATTTTGTGCATCCGTATTCAAAGCGTGGAATGAGCTCCCAGCAGAAATAAGAACCATAATGTCTACACTAGTCTTAAAAAAAATTATTGAAATAGAAAGCGTTATTGAAACAACAGTCGTAACTTGAAAATTCTTGTTTCCCAAATGAAGTTTTCTCGTATTTTCCGAATATTAGTAATAATTAGTTTCCTTTTATATTTTTAAAATGTTTTTTATTTTAAAACAAAAGTTGTTACTTTAAAATGTTCTGTTATTAGAATATAGGTGATTAATTTTCCTATCTTTTATACTATTTTATATAAAATTGATTTTTTTAAAGGATTTTTTTTAAATAGAGATTTTGCTGCATTTTTTGTAAAAGCAAGTTTCATCAGTTTGCCATTGTTGATATTAAAAATTTTTTGTTAGTAACTTTTTAATGTATAATACCCATGGCTAAATGTAAGAAAAAGGCGTACGCTTTAATTTCTCCATGTAAAACATGTAAATGGCGTAAATAAAATAAAATAATACTATTATAGACGTGGAATGACGTGACGACTCATTTGATACGTCTGTTTGGCTCCTGTATGTTACATGTTTCCTGTTGACATGTCTAGCAGGGCAGTTGCCTTACGCTGATTGGCAGTAGGCGTTTCCGCCAGTGGCGTAACAACTTTGGGGAGGGGGCAGGGTATACATTGCCCCTCTAAATGTTGGAATGGGCGCCCACATTTTGAAAATATTCTAACAGGTGTGTTGTTATATAGGACATATCTGTGTAAAGTAGGCCTGCTGGTAAAATATTGTTGTATATATCTTATATTCTAGATTTTGTAAAATGAAATTAAAATTTGCTAAGCAAGTTCAAATTCCTTACTTAAAAAAATGGATGGAAAAAAAAAGGGGGGGAGCAAATTACTTGCCCCTCCCTAAATTGGAGAACTTGTTTCGCCACTGGTTTCCGCCGTGTTGCTGGCCAGCGAAGTCATTTTGCTGGCGTGTGTGAATGTGTTTGTCGTCCTACCGGCTATTTAAGTTCTATTCCGATGTATTGTGTGGTCAGGCTAGGCCGGCAAGTTGTAGGTCGCAGAAACAGGAGGATGGCGAGGCCGACCGTGAGAAGGCGGGCACGGCCGGGGCAATAACTCAAGGGTCGCAGCATGCCGACCTGGAGCAGAATCAATAATGCAGGAAGGCAGTGAAGGCGGGCGCGTTGAGCAAAGCTCTAATTAAACGCGATATATCACTGTAGGGGAAGACGTGGACAAGAGGGCCGGGCCATGGATGTCAGAGCCGCGCTGCAGCTAGCCACAGCCGTGTACATACTCGGCAGTCACGCTCTGTTTGGGCAGCTAGCTCGTCCGTGGGAACTATACTGCTGAGCATACATGCTAGCTTTGTTGTTGTGGGCCTGTCCCTGTGTAGATCGCTGGGCGGTGTGCATAGCTTTGTTGTTAGATTGTCAGTGCTCTGTTATGGTACGCTTCATACATACTTATGGTACTTTGGAACACAATTATGGTACAACAAGTGAGTAAAATCACATTTTGTAAAGTTATAATGTCATTACCAAGTTGTTTAAATTTTACATTACCGGTATCAAACACGTATAAATGGAACATCCGGATAAAAATTTAAATAGCATATTCTTTACATATTTTACATTTTACCATAAATGTGTCTCGCCTTGAGTTTGTCATCCACTTGTTACCAGTTGTGAAGATATTTCAGAAAAAGGTTTTAATCACTTTTGAGGTCACGTTTTTTCTTGACACGAGAATATACTCCAGATTAATCTCTGTTTCCTACGCATGAACTCGTTATATAGTAATACACTACCTCGAAATAGCAACTCAAAGAAAATGTAACTTGCAGTATCAACTTCCAATGTATAATTTCACCACCTTCTTAAAACAATGTTACCATCATCACTGGTGACGGCGGAAACTTGAGAGAGTATGCTACTATAACGGGATACACCAAGGGGGTTTAGTTGCAAGCTATGAATACAGTGAGCAGATAATTCATGACGAGTGTAATATAACAAAATGGAAAATCGCCAGAAATCTGACGGATAATGAAACTATGGTACATTTGCGTAACACGGCAACCTCGTCATGGTACATAATGTCAAATTCTGGTAGAAGTACCATGAAAATTGTATGTCTAACAATGCCGTTTAGCTTAAAGCCGCATACACACGAGCGCGCCGCGGCTGCAATGCAACATCGAACGCGCGTTGCAGACAAAGCGCGGAGAAACACTGTGCGCCTCGAGCACGCGCTGCGCATGAGGCGATCCATCTAAAAGTGACGAACACCACAGTTCACTGAGCGCCATGGTCTGCGCGCTACTCAGGGCGAATGCGGACTGAACACGTCCACACTGGCGCGCCAAATCGCTTTGTGTTCGTAGCAAAAACCGACAGTCGGTGGTTCGCGGCGCGCCTGTTCGTCGCGTGCGCGGAGTGCGCTCGGCGCGTGTTCGAAGCTCCGTACACACTTGCGCGCGCCTCGCGATTACTGTTCGGCGCGTGTTGCATTTCAGCCGCGGCGCGCTCGTGTGTATGCGGCTTAAAGCGGCTATGGACGCTACTATGACAGTGTCTTCCTATTGGTTGCTCATTTTCGTCTGCGCATCCCTTCTACGCAGGCCTCCTTTCCCTTCATTTCCCATCCAACAGTGACAATAACTTTATGTTAGTTTGAATTAGGTTACATTAACTTAGATTGGTTTAAAATATGAAAAAATGGTTTACTCTGTTCAAATGTCGGTTTTGTTAGAATAAGAACTTACAATAACAATAAATACGCGGCACTGCTCCACTATTCGCGCCTGCGCAGAGCGGTGCGCACTCAGTTCAAACCAGCCAATAGCAGGGTACTCTTGTCTATTGCTTTTATACTCTTTGGAGAACCCACAACATTTCGTGGCTTTGATCGATTAAGTTCAGCTTCCTGTTTCTACAGTTTTCCGATAGTTATTTTTAAAACTTGAACGGGAGGCAAATATCACAAATATGTTAACTAATTTTGCTTAAAATGGTTTTTACGGCGATAGCTAATTTTTTTTCCAAGATACGTTTTCGAATGAAATTAACAAAAAATAAGTTATTACATAGTTACTAGGGCCCGGTATTTTTCGCGAAAATATTTTTGCCCCACTTTGTTTCAGTGTCTTACGTGTACACCTGCAGCTCAACTTCATGGCTATTGACAGAGTCTTTTTGTGCAGAGCCGTTATTCATTTGACAGTGCCAATCAGCACACGGATAACTGCCACACATCACGTCAGTGATTTGCGGGTTTAACCTCCACACGCTGGGTATTAAGGCATCCAATCACTGATCACAATGCCGAGTTGCAGGTGCGCACGTAAGGCACTGAAACAAAGTGATACAAGAATATTTTCGAGAAAACTACCGGGCCCTAATAATTAACTTAAACCATTGTAATCGCTGTCTTGAAAAAAAAAAATACAGGTGGTTCGGAAGTGAGCAAAACAAAATTAATCTTTGAAAAATTTTACTAGCCATTATCGCATTGAATTCAACATTAACCCCAGTTTCCTTTTTCTTTATATGGTTGGCTGAGAATTACTGTGTATTTACCTATTTTAATACACAAGTACTGTAATAAAGTGAACTTAAATCGACATACTCGTATTTTATGTGATTAATAAAAATGTTTTTATCAAACCATGTAGGTTCCTACCGATTGCACAATTTGTCTAGCACGCGCAAGCATTAAGTGACGTGTCCAGAGAGGTTAGGCGATATACAAATTGGCTGGAAATAGAAATTTAGCAGGGCTTTTTAGTGTGTTCACTTTATCCCGAACCGCCTAGAGCCAACGCGGTGAAAAACATTTACTTACTAGATTTATGACATCTGTTGTCGTTTAGGCTTAAAAAAAAAATATATATATATTATCGCGAAGGCAGTCGAAACGTGAGAACATGGCCGTACCTGACCAAAGTGCGTGAGTGACCTCTGCTTACGACAGTATTTGAATAACGTTACACGTGTGTGGTATGCACATTTTAAGACCTCCAAATATACATGTTAAAACTATTTCCTCGCAATTGAAAATTACAAAATTAGGTATTCTTCGTTCATTTTAGGTATCTCGGTGAATAACATTAGCATTAAAAGAACTGCATATACGTGTACGATACTTCTTTATAATTTAATACTGCGCCGTACGATTATATTAAGGTAACCGGGAACGTCATGTAGACGCGAGCAACAGGCGCGTGATGTGATGTGCATGCTATTCGCCCTTGGCTTTCCGCACTTCTAGGTCTCAAACGCACAAAATCACGTCCACCCAGGCGGTCACCTTAAGGATCCTCGCTACCTGCCCACGAAATGTGTTACAGCGAGTTGCGGTTAGTAATTTTTTTATCGAAATTAGTCAACGATCGCATAGAGACCCGTGACCAGTAGACTCCAAGAGTGTACTCAATTATGTAAAGAACAGTGCAGTCTAGTCTGTCACCAAAACAGTATAGGTGATTCGGAATAAAGTGAGCACTCAAAAAAGCCCTGATTAATTTCTATTTTCTGTCAGTTTATATCTTACCGCTGAATGTAAACATAAATATTGCCACGTGCTTTTATTTACATAGGTTCGTGCAATGTTTACAAATACATTAAACTTCTCCGATAAATTTTGTCTACAATATCTACTCATTAAATGCACGGGGGCTGAATATAAGGTATAATCAAAAGTAATCGTAGTTATAAATACCTACCAGATTGTCGTTACGAATCTCGTAAATGCGGGCTTAGTTTAATTGAAATTGTAACTCAAAACCGCCACTAAAAACACACATGACACACGCCATTCAAGAACTCAAGTTTCTTAATGAGTGAAATAAAAAGTAGGCCTATGTAGTTTCTAGGCTGGTAAACATAAAACATAATTTACAGAATACCGATGGTTTCACATCATTTGGCAGTGATATTCATAGCACAACGGACAATCACACACAAATGATGCAACTTGGCGAAGCGGCGAATAAACGGCGAAAACCTAACTCTGTCTGAAGCGCGGAGCAAGCGCTAACGTGCAATATGACCAGAGGCAGGCGATAGCGTCACTTTCTTCTGGCGCCAATTAAGTCTAATTGTAACTGTAAGTCTCCGTCCATTTCACCGATATGATATTGCTGTTCATAGCTACCCCGTCGACAAGCATACTGCAGACTGAAATACCGCTTGTCCGCGCCAGTTATTGTGAGACGACTGCTATGCTAAACGGGAGCGTCCTGTGCTGTATTCGAATAAGTGTTGCACTACCGGGTGGTTTAAATATGTTTGCAAACATGTTTGCAATTGACGTGTGCGTGATCAACTGGATGGCATAAACTGCGGCCCAAAAAAGTACGTAACATTTAATGTGACTATAGTTGGTTATCGTTTCACGATGAACTTGTTAGTAGAGACAGAAAAAAATTTGCTGTTTCACAAGCCTGTAGGCCAGCCTCCAAGAATGTCTGTGTACTCCAAGAGACAGCAGCTTCTCATTGGATGAAAGCTGACACAATGATACCACACGAGTGGGCCTCCGCTTAGTTGCTTCTTTATCATTCTCTCAGCGCTATCCAGAAACTGTCAAATAAGTCAAGGGCCAATTTAGACTGCGGAACAAATTTATCGATGACCCAGTTTAAAAAGGAAACAACTAAAGATTTCCAGTTTTGAGTAAAAAAAAAAACATATAGACAAGATTTCCGTTTCGCCAAAAAATCTGTTGACATATTTGGTTGGTGCTAATTTGAAGCAAAGGTACACATGCAACTGTTTAAAGGTGTTTAAAAGGTTTATAGTCTGCCATTGCTGAAATTATCACACTTTAAATTAAAAGAAATACAATTTCTAGAACTTTACTGGCAATCGGAATAAAGTGCCATGTTATTAAAACAAGTGAATTTGCGTGTTGTTTTCTTTTCAACTGGGTATAGAGTGCACTTCTGTCTGTGTGTTGGTGAGCCAAACTCAAAAATGCAATTTTTGAGTTGTTTTCCTTTTGAACTGGGCCATCGTTTTAATTGTTTGAAATAAAGCTTGTCACTTAAAAATAGTGATTTTCATGTCCCTAGTCATTAGTCACATTTCCACGCGATGTGTGTTCACACAGTGACGTAACTAGGGTTCGTGTTAAAAAAAGAAGTGGGTGGTAAAAAGCGGGAAATTCGATAAATAAATTACGTTCACCCCTTTCAAAGGAGGGGGGTGACGAGGTTCGGGGCCCTCCTCCGAAAAAAAAAAATTGGTTTTTATGGTTCAATATTCTATATGCAATTTTCTTTGCAAATTTTGAACTTGGTTCTTTGTATGTTTGGTGCTAGGAGAAAGGCGCTGGCTGAGAATGGGGTTTGACCCCTAAACCACCCTTCCTCTTTTTGGCTACGCCCTTGAGTTCATAGTATTATGCACGTCGCAGTGTTGCCACGTCTACAGATGTAACATGATTTGTTTGTTACGTTTTAAGCAACCCTTTCTTATGCGCGAGGAATTGAATTTGCACGCCATAACGAACTACCGGACTAACGATTTTTCTCTAATAATCCTAGGAACTGGAAATATGTAGCGGGAAAACTAAGGTGTTTTAATACAATAACTTGCCACCATCAGTGGCACTTTTTTTAACTAAGACGTCGTGAATTATAAAAAACGGGATATATCGGCTGATACTATTTACAACTGACTGAGTCGTAAATCTAACTATTAGTACACTTATTAGTTTTTTTAATTGCGGTCAAATAATATACGGATAGTAATACACAGGCAGAAATAATCTGAGGTTAATCTTGCACCAAAATAAATATAGAGAAAAATATTTAAATAAAATGGTTACAAGCTTGTTCCAGTTGTGCTTCGTATGAACTGTGTCATAATTCCCAAAATAAAAACAATAAAAAATAAAATTAATCCCCGAATATATTAAACGCTATAATTTCGAATGTTACGCACAACATTTCGCAAGATGTCTTGGGAGCAAAGCCTTGTAACCCGGCCGTATAAGAAAACACGAATAATCAGTTCCGCAGGAAGCACAGCCCGCGGCAAACCGGAAAGAGCGTGTCGAATTAGGACGTAAATCTGGCTCCTCAATAAATCAGCCCTGCTTTGCTTTTTGCCTGGACGTTTCCTTGGCCGTGTCGTGTAGGAGACGATGGATGGAGCTAGAATATTAAAATGGACGTCCGCTTCTTCACAAGTGTTCGTTTATGTGACGTTATTCGTTACTATTTTACCGAATAATATATGTACTGGCGAGGAAACTACGTATATAATATTTTAGTAAACATGTGTTTGGCACAAGTATTTCAATGATTTTCACGTACTGAGAAACATATAGTATTTTAGACTAGAGTGATTCTAAACGTCACAATCTTTAGTAGGCCTACAATACGACACTGAGATTCTCAATTTTTTAACATTCTAAACCATCAAATAAAATACAGAAAACACCTCTGTACAGCCAAGCTAAAACCTTTTTATAAGAGTTTTGAATTCCTAGGTCTAATATATACAATATATGCATGTGTAATACCGTTGGCAAAATTTCTTATTTAACACTCAAAAATTAAAAAATACATAAAGAATACATTTAAAAAATACATAAATTGAATTGTGTATGTAATTATGACATAAATGTGACCACTGGCAAAGTTGTTTAAAACTTGTCTTCGGAAAAATGTGTCACGTACTTACGAATAAGTTAAGGTCAAACAGTGAAATACCACCTAATCCTCAGTGTTTGGTAACCCCAGCTACGAATGGGAAATGACGTGAAGACTGGTTCACACAGATCCGGACAATCTAGAAATTGGACAGTCAATCGGAAAGCTTGATTTTTTTTTACGGACTAGCCGTGCGAAGAAATGTTGAGCCCGTCCCGAATTTTCTATACGTATAGCTGTATACGAATACATTGACACGCGTATCGACTCGTGGGTGTAGTGAAAATGCTGGCCTCTGTGGTGTGTGTACGTGTGAACAAGGCTTGGTTGACGCTTCCCTCGAGACGGGCGGCGATGTTGCTCCTCGTCCCGGGGTATCGACGGACACCCACCACGACGCCCGAGGCCCGGACGGCCGGCTGGGGCGCATCACGACAATAGTCTGGAAGACGTGGACAACTCTTGTTTCGTCGCCTCCCCCTCCTACCCTACAACGTCGCGGACGATAAAGTCGAGAGTGCGGGCCTGTGGAAACGCTCCGTGCGCGCCGGCCGATATAAATCACTCGGAGGGACGCAATAAATATCGTGGCGAGATTGTGGAGGCGTCGTTGTTTCTTTTGCGGCCATTTATATTCGTAGGAAATAAATTGATTGCCGGGAATGGTGGACGAGCGCGGAGTTTATATGTATTTTTTCTTATTTTCTGCGGTCGGCGCCGGTCAGCGGAGGGGCGTGGCCCTGCTGTGATAACGCTGCATTCGCGCGCTGCTATTAACCTCTCTCGTTACGTCCTGCCCTCGGCCTATTGCCGCGCGCTATCGCGCTCATCGGCGACCTCCTGTGAGCACCGACACTTGTCTTGGAAATGTCCGCGCCAATACAATATTGCCAACTGTGGTGTTCTATAACTAAAACTGGTCTTTTGAACGACAGTTCAGTTTGTAAAAAGTAGCCTAGTCTTTCGTTGGGTTTGCTAGAAGTAAATCTAGAAATTATGTGTGATCAACGAGCGGTCTTTAAGTTTCACACCAATAACGAGGTCAATTGAGACGGCTACACCTCAAGCAACAGGAAATGAGGCACGAATGGGCCATGGCTTTTGTTAAGGAACCTTCCTAGCATTCTTCGCCTAGAGCGATTTCGGAAAAAAATGAAAAACCAATGTCAGGATGGCTGTAGCTGGGAATTGAACTCGTGTCCTCGCAAATGGCCGCCTGTGTATAAAGGTTTTGTAAAGATTACAGTAAAATATTCTAATTGTTCTTTAGATTAATATGTTTTAGTTTTAACTAAACTTCTGATTAAGGAGATGCAGTTTAAACAAATTTTGTTCACCTAACGGGGTGTATTTATTTAACTATTTTAACAGATCAGTTTTTCTCAAAACAAAATTTAAATACAGGTGAACATAATTTGATAAAGAATATAATCTGATTTATTGCGATGACATACACAGTTACTTCGTGCTAAGTGACATATTAATTATATTCATAGTTATTTTTGTGTGAATAATGAATGAATTTAATAAAAATAATTATTTTTGTTTGTTTAGATAAAAATATTGTAAAATTAACTTAGTTGATGTGCGATCTTCCCAACGATATCATGCTTATTTGACCACTTGTTCATAATTCAAAGAACAATTGTGTGAATTAAAAATGTAATGAACACTATTGACACTTGAATTACTTTAACGCACAGACTGCGATGGCATCAAATGATTATACCCACGTGAAAATTCTCTTCCACGTCTGACCTTAGGGAAGTAAACCACTGACCTAGGAAATTGAGGTGCTATTGTTGGTCACTTTGTTTTTTATCACGTGAGCTAAAACAAATAAAACAGGACACTTTATAAGCAAATCATTAGAGTAGTCGACGCACGATTGTCTTATATAAACAATTCTGGATCAGTTAAACACCCGCCTAGCGAACTGGCCGAATGTTACTGCAAAAAACACAGTGGGGAAAAAAATTAAAATGTCGTTTGCGATGAACCATCTATTCGTGTTTCTGCATAAAACTGCACTGCTGAACGCGATCAGATCATTGCGTCTTAGCGTGTGCATGGGAGTGTGTGTGTCTGCGCGCGGCCTTGAGTCGTCACGACTCGTCGTAAATAAGGCTCACATGAGAGTTTCTTTACGGCGCTCACGATGTGGTCCACATCCTGGAGGTAGGATGCCGCACGCTGCTGCCAATTATCGTACAAGGTGCAGAAGTTATAAGACACAGCTAGGCAGCATTCTTTGTTTTATACGCTCCTGTCAAACAGCGTTTAGTTTTTTGTTGTTATCAGTAATTAACGTTGAGCACTTCGGGTATATATTTTAAGCACAATAAAGTCATGTAACCTATGTTTTGTAAATAAATATCATTTGATGAGGATACCTTGGGCCAGGGTGTTGCGCCCTGATGTCAAGTGTAAATGTTGGCTAAGTAAAAGTATTACTTGTCTAAACTATCATAAATATTCTGATTTCATAAACATTGCAAAAAATAACCAATTCTGTAATCAAGTTCTCAAATCTGCTAAAAATATTTTGAAAATTTATTAAATAACCAACAAACAAAAACTACATGGGATGTTGTTTAAAGTGAACTGATTAAATTATAAAGTGTCTTAGTATAAGAGTGTGATTTAATTAAAAAATAGAATTGTATATGTATAGCCTAATGATGGTTAATTGTAATGTTATGACAAAAATAGCTTGTGACCCATCAATCTCTTCAGCATCGCCTAACGAACACAAATATGTAATTCTTAATTCAATAGATCAACAGTAGCTGATTTTGTTTTAGTAAATGTAAAATCGCACATTTTTATCCTCAGTATGGCAGGCGCAAAGAGGGAAGCAGTTGTCTCCCCCCCCCCCTTTCCCGGATAGTAGGCACGGCCCTACAGACGGAGGGGATACTTCGTAAAATAGTTAAATTCGAAATAAGAAAACAAGGAAATAATTAATTTTTATTATTATGTTCAAGTTGTACGTAAATGCATTAGGCCCTAATATTTTTATTTATATGTAATTGGAAGTAAAAGGAAGCGAAGTGAATTAAGACGAAATCTGCTCTATAAGGACGGGGTTTCAGAGGATGTTCGACGCTGATTGGCCGGAGGCACCCCCTCGTGACCACTGGCCTGGGAGGGTGTATTCCTGAAATACATATTTTTGCTCATACTCGACTCAATGAAACACTATTCTCCCATACGTAACTACTCCACCAGAACTTAAGAAAAGTAGTTTTCGTTTATTACAGCACTAAACAAAGTATATTGCAAGAAGTCCTAAATACTATGCTAATTGTTTATATAATAACCACCAGAATGTTTTAAAGTGTTGAAAAAACTTAATGATGAATTCAGAATTAATTTGTATCCGATTCAGGAATTCGTGAATACAAAAATATGTTAACATTCTGTGTTAATTAAATCAAAGAGAATTCAAATTGTAGTGTGAATATTACCATTTATGTATTTATATATGTCAATCTATGACTGTTTTATTGCTTGCCTATGTTTTTATCCCTTAATCAGTTTTTGAATTGAAATCATGTTTCATGCTGTTTGTTCGTTTTGACTTAGATTTTTTTAAACCTTTCACATGATTGGAACTAAAAGTGCTTACTCTAGACGAGGAAATACGTCCAGTTGAAACAGAAATAAAACTGTTCGGATGTGCGTTGATTGTTTTCCATATTTTGTAGAACACAGACTGATGACTGTTAGTGTACCTGCTGGAGTTTTTAAAATAAATGCAAACATCTGGAATAATTACACAGTCTACTATGCTCTTGTCGGTGAAAATACTCAGACACCCACAAATTATAACATTTATTAACGAGCACAATTCTCACGAAACATTTTATCCGAATTCGATTCCTGACACGTGGACCGGATAGGTTTTCGTATGTGCAAATTGTGCCTGACGATGCAGTTGGTCGATTTTTTTTCTAGCGCTGCTTACTACATACTTAATTAAGGCCTCGCTCTTTGGTTCAGCAGTAGTTTCGAAAATATTTTTTTTTTTAACGCAAATTAATACATATATCAAAAATTCATTCCGGCAGTTTTAACACTTATATATCATCGCTTGTATCTGAATTTTTCTGTTGCAATACACCAAACAAATTTTTAGATGTTTGCCCCTGAAGTAGCACATTCTGTTGTCAAAATATGCCAAAATGAAGTAAAATAATTTTTTCCTAGCAAACAATACATTATTTTTAAAAAAACTCTCTGGCAAAATTGTGTATCGTATGACTGTACACAGTCTCAAATTTTTTCAAAGCATTTGGTTAAAAAATATTCAAGTTATTTGTAATTGTTTGAAATAAATGAAAGAGCATGACCTTAATCATCGTCACCTTCACCAACGTTAAACAAAATAAAATAAAAATTCTGCTAAGTGCCGGCCAAAATCTCTTCACCGACTCACGAAACATTGTCAAAACCGAGAGCGAAAGCAAACAGGCGCAACAAACTAGAGATCGCCGTGATAGGTAGACGGGGCAACAATGTGTTAGGGGGAAATGAATTAATCATGAGCAAATTGCCGGCAGTGGCTGGAACACCAGCACGGACTCTTCACTAACAACTAGGGTGAAGGGAAGGAATGACTTATTATCCCCAACTGCACCGCACGATAATCAAGAGTTCGCGTGCTCATTAACCCCGCCGGTGTGCTTGCAAACTGAGACATTAAACCCAATAAACAATGAATTGCGGGAGGAAGAGAACAAACAAGGCTCGCAGAAGTCAGATGAAGCACGAGAGATAGTACGGAAATGATGAATAGCTGGGCGCTGGGAAACAAGCGTGCCTCGAAAATTGCCCGGCATTTGCAATTCAGTTTCAGCTTCTGGCGATATTTGTTCAGCGTTTTTTCGCTGCTTGGATACCACACTTTCCGCACGTACGCTATCTGAAGACCCACATAAGGCAAAAGGAAAACCGTGGTTAATGAAAAGGCTCGAGCTTTCAAAGAAACGGCATTATTCAACTCGTTAGGCTGATTGGTGGAACGCATTAGTCGAAGAAAGCCCGGTCTCCCCGAAGAAATCGAAACAGGATCCTTGACGAGAATTTTAAAGGTCTGTTAATTCTGCGATTTCCATTTTGCTTCTTTTCGCAAACACAAGTCACTTTGGCTTCAAGAAAATTCTTGTAGTTTTTCATTCCGAGCAGTTACAAATATACCTTAGAGTTTAAAAAGGATCGCGGTGGTGTAATGACCTGACAACTCGCCTCGCACGACAACTATTGCTCTTCAAGTTCCTGGGTTTATCGGTCTCTCCGACTTTTCGCGCGAGGCAAGCGTGGCGGACGTTATTTTTGTGACGCACTCCCGTTTTGACTTGGTACTGAAGACTTGTTCAGCTCGCATCATTAAGAACGTTCGTTGTAAAAGCCGCGAGTTTGGTGTGAAAAGATTTTTCCAACGTTCGATTTCAGTGCCTTACCGCAGACTAAATGGTAATACGTCGTGAAACGTCATGGCGGCTCATTTGATACGGGCAAATCTTCTCTGCTTATTGGTACAAACATGCAAAATTCGCGGTATTTTTTGACAGCTGACTAGACTCCAAGTGACTATAGGCTTGTTAGACGTCTCCTGCTGGCCAATATTGACGTGACTATCCGCGGAGAATGCTTACACGGTAGAGAGGTCAGTCTCTGTAAATACAACACACATAAATGACAACGCGTTAAAGTTCGTGGTCAATTGAATCGCAGATTGTGCTCTGTTATGTATAGGAAAGTGAAGTTTAGTCTGCTACCAAATGATAACGCGAATTATGCATGTCTTTACTTATTGGTTGCCAGAGGCTGTTGATGCCAGACTCGTGTCTGTGTGGTTCCTGCATGTTACGGCAGGTTTACTACTTGCCTGGCCGCCGGCTAGCAGGGCAGTCGCCTTGTGCTGATTGGCGGTAGGCGTTTCCGCCATGTTGCTGGCCAGCGAAGCCATTATGCTGGCGTGTGTGAATGAGTTTGCCATCCTACCGGCTATTTCACTTCTGTAGTCCTAAATATTCTGTAGCCTTACGTGCACATCGGCAGCTAGGGGTCATGGTTATTCGCAACTTGTCTTTGTTCAGACACGTCTCTCGTTGACTGCAACCGGTTATTGTGACCCCATACGTCTGTGATTTGCCAGCAAGGACCTCCCCCCCCCCCTCACATTACGAATGTGAGTTAAAACCTTCAATCATTGACCATGAAACAAAGTTGCAGACGCGCATATAAGACATTGAAACCAAATGGTTTTCGCAACAGAATCGTTCAAGCGTTCGGGTGTCAGACTTGCAAGGTAGAGCTAGCAGATTGGAGCAAGGTTAACTATTTAGGGAAATATGTGCGCGTGTGGGTGTGGAAAATGACAAAATAAAAAGTTGGGGGGGGGGAAGGGGTAGGCAGTTGCAAACCCTTCAATGCCTTTTCACACGCAATTATTTATTATATGTTTCTTCCTCGGTGTCGAGTGAATTAACAGAACAACACTGTAAAAATTTTTTGGTAAATTTCTCTACATGTAATGGAAGCTAATTACCTCTACAAGTGAGGGAAAATTACTCAACACGTGTCAATGAAAGTTACTCAACTGGTAATGTAATTTTTTATTATGTATTTGCGCAAGCCCTCTAGGACAATTTGACATAACGCGTGAGCGAAACTTCCGAGTGGTTCACTTTTTTTTACAGTGAACATAACTTCAAAAATGCATTACGACATGGAAATCCCTCCAGTCCCTTTTCCTAAAATATTTACTGTCCAGTAAGCCATGAAAGAGCCGTAGATGTAGTCCTAGACGAATGTAGAAACGAAGATACGGGTGCTGTCAGTGTTTACAGGTCAGTGATTTACTTGATTTGGTGGGAAAAAATCATTCCGTCATTGGAACATTTAATGCACATGTATTTTCGAGAAAAACACACTATGGGGCATTGCTTTTATGTGTTCTGTATTTTATAAAAATGTTTGTGCTTTTCTTAAATGATAGTTAGTGGTTCATTGAAACCTCCTAGTATCTGGCAACACTGGAGACAGCTTTTCCAAGCAGCAAGAGAGCTTCCTACTGCGTGAGATAGGTCGCCGCCGCTTGAGAGGAGACACGACCCTAGTCGGCCACGTGTTATCTGGCTAATCAGCCATTGTCCACGCCGCAGTCTTCCATCTTCTTGTTTTAATCCGCGTCCTTTTCTCCCGTCGCCGTCCCCGAAAGCAGGCATATTTCCACGCAGACGCGGCGTAAAAAATAATAATACTGACTCGCTAACAATGGACGGCAGGCCGGAGGGACGCCATTGTAGGCCGATAAGTGATCAAGTACCTTTTCTCCTGGGATGTCAAACGTCCTCTTGTTACGTCCCGTGAATGTGATCATTAGCTTCTCTAATCTCCCGCGATGCATCATACCCGCACGGCTCCGAGGTAATTTATTTCTGTACCCACAAGGACGTCATGACTTTTGTGTCTAATTGAATACCTCGCGCTACACTTAAAAAAAACTTTAAAAGTAATAAAAATCTCCGGCCGGAGATGGGCTATCTCGGAGCCTCGGCAATCAAGGAGGTCATTGTTCGTCGGGAGGGCGAGGGGTGTAAGTCGCCTGCCGTCTCGGCCTCGTCATCCGCAGGTAGGCAGGCGGGCGGGCGGTTATGGTCGATCGCGCCGGTCGATATGTCGCCAAGTGCCTCGGAGGGCGCACGACGCCTTCTCTGATCGATGGCTCGTCAGCGGGTCCGCTCAGATCGACTAGATAAGACGCGTGTTGTTACCATGAGGGACAGAGCTTAAAAGGTCTCCTGGGAACACGAGTCTTCATTGTCAAAAGAGCTTGGAGGGAAGTGTACTGTATATGCGGTCGAAATTCGGAGCCAGAACGTTTACGTGTAGCCGCAAACACACGCGCGCAATATGGAGAAAGCTTGATTGCCGAATAAGTACAGACCTCCAAAATTCGCGTAATATTCTGGCAACTGACTAAACTCCAGCTGTTATTTGCACGTATGGCATTAATCATTGGTTGGTAGTTTCATGATCCGTGCTGACGAACGCCTTTGGCCAGCAATAAAAGTTCAGTGGCACATTTGAATGATATCTCATAAAGGCTAGCAGCCAGTGAAATAGCAGCTGTTCTCTGGTATCCATATGTCAGTGAAGTCTACTGTGTCAGCTAGCGGATTTCGCGAGGTCTCTGCGAAAGGGTGCTTTAATTCTGACTGAACCATACGTGCAGGAAAATTTCAAGAGTTCATTGACCTGCAGCTTAGGTGGAGTCTGAGCTTTGCCTACAGCTTTGCTGTCAGCCCAGTGAGCAGCTATTTTTACCCAGCCAGACCATATAGATCGTGATCCGATCCTCATTTACTTACATGTTTCCATTGGCTCAAAGTTTTCTAGGAAGTGTCTTTAAGGTAGATGAACGTATTTTGCGTATTCGAGGCCTACGAATGCGGAAGAGATAAGGACGAGACAGCACGGGCATCACGAATCCCCATGGCCTTTAGGCCAGTGATGTGGCAAGAGGGGAGGGGATGTCGGGATATCTTACTCCCCCAGAAAATGAAAATAAACTACTCGAAGATAAAATTAGCAGTGTTATACGCACAGCTTATGTGCAAAACTGCTTAAATTGCATTATTTTGCACATTGGAACCGAATTTTTTTCCGGTGGAGGACCTCCTCTCCCCTATCAACCCCCCCTCCCCACCTTCGCGATTCATGACATGTGTTTGATGTCCCCTTATTGTGTAGTGAAAATGCTCAAGTTGGTATCCTCCCCCGAAGAGAAACCCTGCTCTAGGCGCAAGTCACTGAATTGACGTGCAGTTTTCTCGCCGACAACGCGAGTCTATGAATGGTGACAGGAAAATTTCGCGAATTCGTTTCAGAGCAAGATAGAAACTAAAAGCTTGTTTCAAACGAGTTGCCTTGTGATTGGGTGACGAATTATCAGACACGCCCTGAAAGGCTATAGGGCCCGGTAATTTTCGCGAAAAGATTTTTGCCCCACTTTGTTTCAGTGTCTTGCGTGCACACCTGCAGCTCAACTTCATGGCTATTGACAGAGTGTTTTTGTGCAGAGTTGTTATTCATTTGATTGTTTCAATCAGTACACGGATAACTGCTACATATCACGTCTGTGATTTGCGGGTTTAACCTCCACACGCTGGGTGTTACGGCATCCAATCACTGACCACAAAGCCGAGATGCAGGTGCGCACGTAAGGCACTGAAACAAAGTGCTGCAAAAATCTTTTCGCGAAAACTACCGGGCCCTAGATGAAACAAAATCATATCGACAACAAAGCAAGCTACCACTCACAGACAGCCCAGTTCCAAACTTCGATTTGATACAGCAGCCAATAAAGAAAAGGAAGTGACTTAATAATATATAGGACCGTAATTCTAGCCCAAAGGACGTTGAACCCGCGTAATTGTCATGTATCTATCGATGAGTAGAGCCACGGTTTCACGGCGAAACAATTTTTGCACTTGTTTGTTTCAGTGCCTCATGTGCACATCTGCAGCTCTGTTTCATGGCCAGTGATTGGATGTTTTAACTCTCACTGGTCTTGGGATTCTACCGACAAATCACAGACGTATATGGTGTCACAATTGTCTTACTCTTGTTGATGCAGTCAAGTAACAGACATGCATAAACAAAGACACGCTACCAATAACCAGGAAGCAAAGCTGTCGATGCGCACGTAAGACACTGAAACAAGGTGATGCGCGACAAAAGCGTGGCTCTAGTTATGAGGCATTCTGTGGTGACCCTGTTATTTCATGGACCATGACATATCAAAGACAAAAGTGCATTGATCAAACCTATCCCTTTAAAAAATTCTGCAAAAACTCTTCGCCATTTTCGGCCACTAGAAAATATGCTTCAATGAGTACTAGTGAACTTGGAATGGATATACACACGTGTGACGTGCCGTAAATGCTATTCCTAAACGTACATCACTCATATACGATAAGCAGTTGTCGAGTTACCTGGTAACGGCCGAAACTCTGCACACCGCTTGACGGCCAGACGGTCACCTTAATGTCATTATCTACATTCATATGTGATTCAGCTGCAGTTGTAGTAGAAATTATTTAATAAGCGATTCACGGTAAAGTAAGCATTTTTGAAGTCCGGGTTACATTTTTTTTTTTTTTACGTAGGGAGGTGGCGATTCGGGAGTATCGAAATTCGATACCCGGCTCCAGCTATCCTGATTTCGGTTTTTTAAGGGTTACCGAAATCGCTTCAGGAGACTGCTGGGATGGCTCCTTAACAAAGGCCATGGCCGATACCTCATCCAGTGTCTGTCATTATATGTATAAAATTGTGTGAAACAGCTTCTAATGGCATCGCTGACAACAAGACTCAAATCATACAAAACATTTTTTTTCTATTTGTATCTTTCCACCAATTTGTAATATAAACATAGAAATTTAAGTAGCAAATATAGTTTTTAGATTTCACTGTACTCGAAAGCTAACGTTTCTGAAGTGTCAATTACATTTAAACATTTTTTTATTATTATTTGTCATGACAAGACGGCATTGACCGTGTACAGCATTTGTTGTGCGTTGCATTCTGGCTTGTCTGAAATTCATTCGCGAAGTATTCCTATCCCAAGTCATATTTAGGGCGTCTGGATTTTCGAGACAATATTTTTGGGCCAACTTGCTTCAGTCCCTTGCGTGCAAATTTGCAGATACGCTTCGTGGCCAGAGAAAGGGTGTTCTATCACACGTCTTGGACTTCCACCAGCTAATTACAGCCGTGCGATATCATAGTAACCATCTTCTGACTGGCACGGTCAAATAAGCGACAGCTCTGCACAATAATCACGGAGCAGAGCAGCAAATGTGAAACAAGCTGTTGCAAACATATTTTATTTGTAAACCCACAGTCCTTAGTCGTATCGCACCGTGGTCTGTTTTCGGATATATGTCACCAGTACGTCACCTCCCTACTTGACCGAAAGTCTTTATTGACTTCGGCCAAGATGGGATAAGCTACATCATAACAAGTTTGTCCAATTAAGGACTTTATTCCCATTACTAAAACACGTCTACTATAGTGTGCACTTTTGTTTATGTTCCCTCAAATATTCTGCGCAATTATTTGATTCGCATTCAACACTGAAACGAACTTAGATTAAATGCGATAAAAGGCGAAATAAAAATGAGGACTTTAGGGTAGAGAGAGACACGACTAGAACAAATAAACTTCTGTGAACAAAAATTATATTAGTTATTAATTCTGTACATCTGAGGTATATCAACTTTTTCTCAAAATGCACTTCTTATCTTTAACTTTACCGCAGATTTATGTACTTTATAGTGGCATAAACACAAAGTCCGTGTTCAGTCAAAAAACAACATTTCTGGACTTTAATAGTTGAATTTACTAGTGATTCACAGTCTTCAAACAGCTCTCCTAAAAAAATATTATGTTTTTGACATAGTGTCGTATGCCTCCGAGGTACAGGACTTTTCTACTTTTAGTATAGTATTTTCACAATTTTTAATAGTTCGCCACAAACATTGTTTTATAAATGTGATACAGTACTTGCGTAATTCTTAAATTTCAGCATATTTATGTGAAATTCCCTTGAATGAAATGTACATTTTAGCTTGATAGAAGTTAAGTTTAAATATTCTAGTGGCAGAATTTAACACATCTTTCACAGAGATGTGTTAATTAAAAGTGTGTCCATAAATGGATATGAAAAATACTTGTCCAGACGATACGCATTTAATTTAAGTGCTGTTATTTTTTTTAGTTTTTTATTTTTGAGCAAAAATAAATGTTTACAAACCACGTCTCCTGCCACACCAACGTCCTTGAAAAATGTTTCTTTCTACTTGATTCTTCTGTGGCTTTTTTGTTTAGTATAAAACAGAAGCACGATATGCAAAATGATGAAAAACAACGGAACGCCTAATAAAATAAGTTTATAGCACTTCAATTTTACCTTCTGGAAAGTTTTCTTCACGTTTTATTTCAAGGTTCTCGTTTTGTCGGGCGTCATAACTTCCTCTCAGGCCCACGCTGAGCGGACGATGGAATCTGTGAGTAAGGAAGGAAGGAGCAAGGAGGAAAATGAAAATTAAACGCAGGCAGGTCTGAAGGGCAAGTCTGCACATCTGAGACGGGCGGTCCGTCCATTTATATTTACAGCAGCAGCTGGTCGCCCGAACATTCCGTCCTCCGCGCGGAGGGAGGAGGAGTTTATCATTATTACTAGCCGTCAAGAGCTGCAGATACAGCGAGATGAAGCGGGCACTGTTATAGATGCGAAACGTTGGAGTAAACGTTCGTGTAATACGAGCCGGCAGCTAAAATAACTATGTTTCCAGTTGCACACAGGAAATTAATGTTTCCGAGCGATCCATAAATTATTACAACCTTTATTTTTTTTTTTACTATCATAACTATCTTCTTGTGGCAAGGTTTACATCTTGTTCTTACAGTCATCGACAGTTCGTGCGCAGAGTAAAAACGACGAGGGATCCTCCGAACACGCACGGCACATTTCGATTAGAGTGGAAAGATCACGCGATGAGTCATTAGTATTCGTAAAGGCCATGCTGCAAAGAAACACATTTATAGGCAGTTCGGAATAAAGTGAGCACTCGAATAAGCCCTGCTAAAGATCTATTTCCAGCCAATTCGTATATTTCCGCGTGCAACGGCTAACGACGGGAAAAGTCTAACTTCACTGGACACGTCACTTTATGTTTGCGCGTCTAAGATAAATTGTTCAGTCGATAGGTACCTATATAGTTTGATAAAAAGAAGTTTATTAACTATATAAAATCCAATTATATCGCTGTCGGTTGATTTTGTTTCAGTATTGTTGTATTTAAATACGAATAAACACGGAACTATGTTGTGTTATTTCGTTGCCAACCATACAAGCAGTAAGGTGACTATCGGTAATGTTGAATTATATGTAGTAACAGCTAGTGATATTTTTCCAAGGTTAAATATTTAGTGTTCACTTTATTCCGAACGGCCTATACTAAGGCTTTTACAGAATGCGTTGCCGTATTCCAAACGAATCCTCGGTAACTGCTTTATTCACATAGCTTCTTATTGGACTCGCTAAAAAAAGTATAGTTGCAACAGTTTTGTTGTTGGTACTACTCTGGATAGTTCCTTCAACAATCTGTTTTGTAGAAAAAACAAAGAGCCTTGTTACATTTACAAACCAGTTGGTAACTTCTACAAAACAGATTGTTGAATGAACTGTCCAGACGGTACCGACAATCAAATGTTTTGCTGTCTCTATTTTAACAGAAGTATGGTACCTACAACTGTACTTTTTTTCCAGTGTGTTCGCGGTAAAGTAAACCCTTTCGACGATTGTTTCGTCCAAAATAATAACAGAAAAAAAATATATTTTAGCTTGGCTTCAGACGTTAACTCCTGAGTAAGTTAAAGCCTATGCACTACGTCTGTTGTGATAGTTGAACGATTCCTGTAGTTGGTTTGTTATAAAAGGCTACAAAAGTGGACGGGTACAACGATGATAACACACACGACAAGAAACACGAGTGTATTTAAACACAGGCGGAATATATCAGACTTCGTTCGACGGCAACAGATGCCTGCGATTATTAATAATAGGGCCTACTACTGTTTTTATATTAACAAGTGGCAGAAAGATTCAAATTGGCTGAAAGAAAAAATAACCATATCTTCAAAAGAGTTCTCTTTACCAAAAATAGCCTATTTCTGTCCACTTATATTTTTGACACGCTTTCCGTACTTTTTTTTGCCATTAAAGTAAGACATATTGAAAAATCGGAGCTATGTGCAAATGAGCAAAATGTTTCCATGGTACACTATAAAGTACTTTCCAAGAAAATATAACTCCGTGAAAACAAACGCCCAGTGGAACTGTTCCCTAAAATAAATTTTTATATGATTATTTTTTTAATTGATTGATGGCGGAACTTGGCTGCAAATATGTACGTACATCACAGTGGCATAGAGCTTTCATATAGCGTATCTATGGCTTAGCTTTTATTAAGCAGTTCAATTTATTTAAAGCAGCAGGGATTACTGGATTCCTGTCTTAATGTAACGTAACCCACCCAGAATCCTAAGCGTAGAAATCTACAGGAACAAGAACGGAATGAAATTCTGAGTGGAGAAGTGCTCATGTTGAATAGCATTGTTTATAAAAAAATTATTTTACTTTTAAAAAAAGCGGCATAACGAGGCGACGTTTATTATTATCGTAATCGTTAAGCTTAATATATTTTCATGAGATTTTTGGGGACCTTAATAGAGGGCAGTCAAGATGGTTTGAATACCACATCGAATTACATTTTATGTAAACAAAAGATGACCACAGAGAGTTGCAGGATGTCATATGTCGTAAATATATTTCAATTGTAACATTATAGAGCTAGCTATATGTTATGTTTCATTATATGCATTAAATTACACAATGTATATTTTGTAAATGCAATTACCTGCAGGAGGATTTGTTGGGGCACTCAGCTACTCCGAATTTTTAAAGCACATATACAATAAATAAATATAAATAAATGAATATATATATATATATATATATATATATATATATATATACACAAAACGGAGTGCCTCATTCGCTCACTCATCAACGCACAACCAAACCCCGAAGGAGGCTTTTTCCTTTCGCAGAGGCACACACTAAGAAGGGATTTTTCGTTATTCGAAAATTAAGGGGGTGAAAAGGGGTGCAGTGTGTTTTCAATGAATCCTCTACTGTAGTCAGAGACAGGAAAAAACCGCGGGTTCAGTGATCTGTAGGGTAGCCTCCAAGAATTAACTATGTATTCAGGCAGACAGCAGCTGTTAAATAGCTGCTCGCTGATACAGTCGTATGGGGCACGATGAGGTATGTTATTATTATTATTGGCGCAAAGACTTCCAGCGGATTTGAAATAAGTCAACGGCCAATTGCGAAAGTGACACGGACTTAAAGTCGCTGGAATTCTAGCGTTTGCGTAAAAGAAAACGCGAGTTTTTCAGTCTATAGTTAGAGACCGGAAAAATTCGCGGATTCACTGACATGTAGGCTAGCTTCCAAGAATATTAGTGCATTCAAGCAGACAACAGCTGTTCATTTGCTGCTCGCTGCCACAGTCAAATGGGTCTGTGTTCTGTTACTGTTTAATTATTGGCTCAGTTACATCCAGGAAGTGTCGAGTAAGTCAACGGCCAATTGTGAACGTGGTACAGACCTGTAGTTTCTGGAATTCTATCTTGCGCGCAAAAGAAAACGCGAATTTTTCAGGTCTCTATCTATAGTCCTTAAACCCGCCGAGATATCTGTTTCAGAATGAAGACTACAAATATGCGTATTAGATTTTTTTTTCGAAATTCAAAAATTAAAGGGGTGAAAAGCCGTTAAGCGTGTTTGAGATCAATTTCAGATAACGCTTACGCCCGTTGAGGTATTGAAGTTTTTTGCTTCAGAATGAAGCTTAAGCAAATTCATAAAAAGTATTTTCAGGATTTTTTTTTAAATTCAACGTCTGAGGGCATTATAAAAAGAAAACATAGTTTTCTATAGTCCTCTGCATCCCTTAAACCTGCTCATATATCGGGATGATTTTTGAATAGGAGTGAATGAGTGAGTGTGAGATATTTTGGTCAGCGCTCAACATCGAGGTCTTAAGCGCTGGTGAGGGGTGACATGAGTCGAGTACGGAGCAGCGCCGGAATGAAGGGGTGGTGGAAACTGGAGATCCCCGAGAAAACCCGCCAACCAGTGTCATCATCGGGCATGATTCCCCAATAGGAATCAAGCTTACGGAAATACCTAAAAAGCTGTTTAATGATTTTTCAAAATTCGACAATATAGGGGATGGAATGATGTAAAATATTCACGAAATCCCGGTAAGCAGGCATGACCAAGAAATAATTTAAAAGTGATCACTTTTTGCCGTCCTATTGATGTTGTGGCGACATGCCCTCTTTACTTGGGTATGTGACCACACTTGCCTCACCCTTGAGTTGTTACACAAGTCATCACACTTTAACGTTAAAGGGCACATCGCCGGAAGGGTCATTTAATCATGTTACTGAATTAAGGCTTTATAGTAGACAGTAGAAGCAAAACCTGAAATTCAAATGCTTTAATGCAACCAACCAAATTACATCTAAGCCCAGTACACACGGGCATCTTTCTTGTACATGAAAGTGAGCATCAAATGTGTACAAGAAAGAGAACACTGGTGAATGTTCTAGCTAGCATCCTACCATATGAATTGTTTAGTTTACACGGCCAACTTTCTTGTACAAGCTGGTGTACAGCATTAAAAACTTAGGACAGGTTTTATGGCTCTATTACAAGAATTGTAGGTAATAAGTGCAATATTTATCGTACCTGCAACTAAAATAAGCTTTAAAATGTAAAAATGGAATTATTGTATCTAGTTAATTATATCCTGATGTAAAATGACATGACACACGATCAGCAAATATTCCTTTAATAGCATATTTTGTTCAGCAAAGACTCTATTTATTTCAAAATGTTTCGTATTTGTAAGCTATTTTGTTCAGAAACATTCGCGCGTGCATAAAAATTGTTTGTTTACATTCTACTTGTACAAGAAAGATAACGGAAAATAGGACCATCCCTATCTCGCACTAGCTAGTATACAAGTCCTTGTATGTTGGTCAATAGTATGCTCGGTGGCTGTTCACACGATACAAGTTTGCTACAAGTCGAGGTGAACAAGAAAGTGTTCACCTTCTTGTACAAGAAAGATGCCCGTGTGTACTGGGCTTTAAAGTACACACTCTCTTAATACTGTTCATACGAGTCAAGCATCGGTGTGATAATTAAATAGGTGAATAGTCCATGGTAGTCCGTGGCCACAAATAATCGTAAATACTATTTTAAGAGAGTCAATAATATGCAGTAAATATTATACGTTCTTCATAACACGCAAAGTCCAGCCCGGTATATTGGCTTACGTATATTGACGTGCCGTAATCCTTGTTTCTTGTCGCCCTTGCCGAGAGTTATATTGAAGCACGTCAATCGCTCACATAGCAAATTGCGAAGCCTCCAGCTTCGCCCACATTCAAAACCCCGTGCCTACTTAGACTTCTCGACGGCCGTTAAAACACCGGCATCGTTACTCACGTCATACCGTCTTGCTCGCTGCTTGCCAAGTCCTTGCTATGCCGTCACGCACACACTGTCACTCGTGCTTACAGTGCTCCACGCGGGCACTAACGTAAACTCACTTTAATGGGCAGAATTTGTGGGCTATAATAAATAAACTATAATACATCTTATAATTACGTATTAAATACCATATAATACAAATAGAAAATATTACGCAAATGTGCCTTTTAGAATATTAACACTAATTGTTTAATAAACCAACAAATGCTCATTAGTAACTTTCTGGGGGCCAGGGTTGCCAACTGCAACACGGCACAAAACCCTGAGACAATACCATTTGTCTCAATGTGTACCTCTTTGGTCATGATCCTATATAAACACATTAAATTTCTCAAGAATTCTGACGATCTTGGTGGTTTGGAACACTGGTAGACGATTTTGGGCTCGATTCTCGTGTAAGGCAAGGTAACGGGGAACTGCTGTGCTATTTTATACGCACATATTAGTGGCAGCTGAAGTATGAAACCTTAAGGCATGCGCAAACCAACGCGGAACGCGGGAGCGGGACGCGGGAAGGCGGGACGCGGGAGCGGGACTACCCGCTCACACCAACGCGTCGAATCGCTTGTAGTTTCGCTCAGCGCCTGCTCGTCTCTATACTGTTCACTGTGCAGAATTATGGAAGAAAACGACTTATCTTCAGATGAAGAATTATTGTTACTTACAGTTGCCGAGGACGAAGATGCAAACAAACTAAAAACACGGCAGTGGGTTCATCCAATAAACGCAGAACGTGAAAAATATGGAGAATTTGCGACACTTATGCCACAACTGATTGCAGATGAACATCGATTTTACGTTTACTTCACAATGACTCAAGATTGTTTTAATGAGATTCTCAGTCTTATTAAAAATCAAATATGCAATGAACATACCAACTTCAGAGAACCCATCACACCTGAAGAACGCTTAGCAATCACCTTATGGTAAGCCATACAATGCTAAGCATAGAAACATGACTAATGATGATTTGTAGGAATAAGTTAAATATGTATATTAACATATTCCAATTGTGGTTAACAGTTCAGTAACCTATCTCAAAAACAATCTGATAGTATTGTCTGCATAATTAAGTGAAGGTATAACAGAGCATTAATAAAATTAATTGTTGTAGGATTTTTTTCATAAGCTATTATTGCTAAAGTTCTTATTTAATACTTCATTGATATACAAGATAATAAGTAAAGCATTTGAAGTTTAATGTAAATGCAAATTAAATAGCCTACTTGTGTAATTCACAACATTCTCCAACAATGCTGTAACTTCATTAATAGAAAAACTGAAAACAAAACTACTGTACACAAACTATTCCACGCACAGTCTAAATGATAAAACGATATGCACAAGACTCAAGACTTATTATTACTAGATAAAATGTCTGATTTCGGTAACTGATAGTCACCACTACCAACACTTGCCACAGATGAACTTGTTTCGGCTGTGGACCACTCTAACGGATTGTTGACGATGAATGTTGGATGAAGAGTTTGTGAAATACCTGGTAAACCTTGATTTTCTTGTAGTTGTTGTACTTCCTGCTGTATGAGTAACTCGGCTATTTTCATTTTTGTAATTGCCTGCCGAAACGGTGACAATGTTTCCACGGTTTTTGCATATCCCAAGAACAGATGTTCAACAGCACTGTATTCTCTCTTCGCTCGTTTGGTATCCAAGTATTCAATAACTTTATCAACCGAGATAGTGGATGCGCATGGTTTTCCCTTCAAAGGTTTTTTACGACCAGAATTAGAAATATATTGCTGAGGCATGCTGAGCACTAAGTTACCACTGTCTAGACTGCAGACATCTTCTGTCGATTGCTCACAGCTTGCATTACATACAGGTTCATCCTCATGTTCACTTTGGCTTTCTTCTTCCATTTCGGAAATATTTCGCGTTTCTTCAGGTTCAGATGGCGAGACGTCTT
>PNEQ01086064.1:0-37048 GCA_003012365.1 Medauroidea extradentata | reverse complement strand
TATATATATATATATATATATATATATATATATATATATATATATATATATATATATATATATATATATACAGTATATATATATGTGTAATGTTAATTTACTTATAAAAAAAAAGTATTTCATTTTACTTTAAAACATTTAATTACTGAGGGAGCTGCTAACAGGTGACTTAAACATGATAGGTTTTTGAAGCCAGGATAGTCAAGATGGCTTCTTTAAGTTTGTGTAGACAGATTTAAATTTTGAAGTAATCTGTTTAATAATAAGTGTCTTAAATAGGCGTACACTTGTAAAACTTTTATATTCTTGATGTTTATATAACTGCACTACAGGTTATTTTATTTGGAACTTTGCACAATTTAAACCTTTAATTTTTCATTAAAAGAAAAAGTTTGTCACATCTTATATTATCTGCAGCTTCTTCACTAGATGTTGGCCCAAGAAGGAAGCATCCATGTAATTAGCTCTCTTACCCACTAAAATTGGCAGTAATAAACCAGCCAATAACATAAATTTGTACCTCTCCATCCACAATCTAAGATATCATGTGCACGACCGAGCATCACCTGATTTTGACAGCTCAAAGCCGTTCAAGCTGTTAAAACAGGGATGCGCGTCAGCAAAGATACAATAATCTCTGTCGTCAATACATCTTTGCTTCCCTCATAAATATATCCGTTACGTATTCTAACAAAACAACAGTTTACAATAGCGTCTAAACAAAAAAATATACGTACTTTTATACATTAAAAGATCTGTAGAGTTCAACTTATTCAAAATAAACACATTACTTCCAACATAAAAGAACTCGGTGCAGCATGTGCACGCAAAAACGTCTTATGTGTAAACAAAATGGCGTCTTATTCTTCACACTTTGTGATACTGATTTATTTCATAATAATTTCATTAATAAAGTTTATAGCTGTGAAAATAACACTCAAAATCATTAAATCAGCATAGAAAACTTAGAATAAATACCCCTCGTTGTTGACAAACAATAAAAAAAACTAAGCTAGTTAATATATATACTGTTTACATATGAGGTTGTTTACAAACACTACTGATTTCGGCAATGAAACATCTCTTTTATTATGTGGTATTTATATGTAAGGTAAGCGTCTGAAGTAAATTAACAAATATATTCTATAACCTTGCTATAAAACCCATCTTCACTTACCAAAGGATTGTCACATATTGTTGGCGAATGAATAAATTCGTTAGAAAGTATTAGATCCACTAGAGAGGTATAATTGATAGTGGTGTTATACTGATGCAATTTTAAAGTAGCGATGAAACTAAGTAAGCATTGGCCTCTAATTTTACAATAATAATGGGATACGTTCTCGACATGTTTATGCTTCCAATTTATGCCAGGAACATTAAAATCACCTACGAGAACAATGTGATGAGAATAAGTTGTTGATTTATTCTCAAGAAAAGTAAAGTATTGTCAAGAAATGGCACTTATATATACATATATGTATATATATAGAAATACACAAATAAACATACACAACATATACAATTAGCAATTAGACAAGCACAAAAAACATATAGACATACATGAATACGAGACAATCACGTACTATAAACAGAACAATTGACTACGACAAAGACGACACAGTACAAGCATAGAAATAGAAATTTACTTATTAAGAACATGTTATGTTTTTATATTACTTGATATATAGTACAAGACTGCACAGTAAAGCCACATTAAATTAATTGACAATTATTAAATTAATAATTAAACACTAAACGATAACTAGTACACCAGTGCCTTAAAAAGTCTCCGAGATGTTATCTGAGGAAAATCCAGTGAGTTTTGGCTTGTTTGTGGCAATATGTAAAGACCTTCCATCAGTGAAAACTGCCTTAGAAGGAGATTGCCTACAATTCAAATTGCTGTCAGCTAGTGATATGAACTTCAACAGTGATGCACATTTCGATAGACTGAACAAATTCAATGATTTTTATTTCTTGGTTATGTTATCTCGAGATAGCTTTGTCAAAAATTTTGTCAGGGTGCAAGTAAAGGATCTGGGTGTATATTGCCTACTAATGCCCAGTCGAGAATTAGGGTTGTGCTGCCATCAATCAAGTTGCCAACCTTTTCAGGCAATGTGCAAGTGTGGGTTATTGTGGCGCATCCAACCTCACTGCCACACATCCACAGCTAACTCAGTATCTCAGGGTTTCATACAGCATACCATTACAAGTGGCATGGGCTCTTACAATGTAGCAACAAGGTAAGAAAAAAGAACTTGGGGTTTATTTAATTTTGAGACATTGTGACAAAATTACGTGATTGGAGCTGACTGCGATGGCACCCTTGAACGAGTTGAACCAAATGACAAGATTTACATTTTGAATGAGCTGAACCAAACAACAAACTTTACATTTCTGTTGTAGCAAACAAAATGGTTATCACAGTAATAGTTGCATGCTGTATCTCAGTTAAGTCTTGAACCCCAAACTCAGAGTAAACATTAACGAAAACAAAAGTGTAAGCCAAACTAGGTATTATCCTAGCATGCCGGCTTCTGGTACTTAACCAAAAGCACTGTGTCGATTTTCTCTCCATCTCACATCACATCTTGCATATCAAGGCCAAACATCTCGGAACATTAAATATAGACTTTATTAGGATTGTACATTGATAAACATTACTTATCATTACGTTATTTACAAAGCAAACATGACATTACTACAACATTTAGCATAGCATTAGTTCCTAAAATATAAATTACAACACTGGATTGGTGGACTTCTCCAATTCAGATTACGTGGAACAAGCCAAACACTCATTGACGCACCCTATAGTGCTAGTTATATATTTTAAAGCTCGTCCCAAAATTTTTTGCAATTTCAGGTTAGGCCTACCGGCCTAACACGCAAATGGGACTTACCTGGTAAATGTACGTCCGTGTTGCCATAATTTTATGTACAGGAATTTGTTTGTAACTAGAATTATACTTTCCATCACTAAGACAAGTGTCCAGAATTTTTTAAATGTGTAAACGTAAATATTACAGCCGCAAAAACTCTGTAAACAAGTGGCCATGTTTACAAACATGTTTTCCTGTGATAATATCGTGATAATAATGTGTTTAAATGCATTTTGTGTGTTTAAATTTTATCTTTAATGGCAATTCGGTAAAATATGCAGTGCGTGGAGGAAGTTTTATGTGCGCAAAAGTAGTTTTGTGTTTTGTTGAGAAATGTGTGTTGGTGTGGTACACCTGCAGCAGCAGACGGCCACAGCACCACCCACTAACGGATTTTTTACACCCCCTTCTGGGGTATATAAGGAGGCTTCCTCTCTGGGCTCTTCTAGGCACTCCAACCCTTATCCTGCAAAACCACGCACGACTGCTACCTGATCCAGGGAGCCAGAGTCCGCATCCTACCTCGCCTCTAAGCCTTTATCTCTACCTTGGTACCTCGCACAACTGCTATCTGACACAGGGAGCCAGAGTCTGCATCCTTCCCTTACCTTTAATACCATGCACGACTGCTACCTGACCCAAGGAACCAGTGTCTGCATCACCTCAACCTACTGCCTTCAGGTTAGCCTTAAAAGGAATTCGGACCACTCTAGACAGCACGGTAATAAGGGAACACACCCTGTTAGTTGTAGTGGCCGCTGCGTGGCGCTCCCTAGTCCCAGCGGAAGTTAGCAGAGCAGACGAGTTTACCCCTGCAGAAGTTGCGCACGAGTATTGAGACTCCGAGACATGTAGTTATAAGTTACTCGAGAGAAGTTTGAATCTGTGCAGTGTGTAAAAATTGTATTTAATCGGTTAAATCTATGAACTTGTTAGTATTAGTGAAAGTGTGAAACTGTAAAAAACTCGTTATTATAAAGTGTACTCATTATTAACATTGATTCAGAAGAAATTTTGTCCCTGGACGAGCGCAAAGAACGGGCCGCTCTCACTTGACATAACAGCTTGCTTCCTGAGCCGCTACCAGTGGGGATTATCCCAGAGCCCGAGAAACTGAGAGGAAAATCTCTTTCCTTACCAGCCCTCAGCCACCAGTACCGCTCTCGCGGGTCAGAGAGTCGGCTCGCTCGGCGGAGACCCAACAATTTAAGCAGGGCTCTACAAGAGATCCGATGATGGGCCAAGCCATTGATCAGCCCTATAAAAACTCCCTCCAGGCCAGAGCCGGTATCACACCCCTGAGTTTCCCAGCTCAATCGCAAGGCCCGGCAGGAGCCCAAGCGGCTCTCAGAGAGGAAGCGCCGCCTGCTGAGAGAATTATTCTAGGTGATTGGACACAGACCTACCCAGGAGTAGGCAGAAAGATTGTGCCGCAGCCTGCAAAGTGTCTATGTACGTCCTTCACCTCAGGGCTCCATTCTCCAGGGCGTGCAACAGATCTTAGCTTCCCTCAGAAGCACATTAACCCCTCCAGGGCAGAGTGTGACTGTGTCATAAAAACTACAACTACATTACAGTAAACACATACAGATTTCAAGAATTACAAATACATCAACACAGTAAATGAGGAACCTTTATTAAATAGCAACTTACACATTCATAACTTGCAAGTTTTGTATGGTTCAGAGTTACTTTCCAAAAAGTTAGATGAGGATTTTTCAAATTTCTATCTGAAAAAGGTAAAAAAAAAAAATATGTAAAGTATTTTTAATTAATTATATATGTTACACATACATGTGACACTACTGACCATTTAGAAATTTGTGAGATTTTTGCTTAAAAGAGCTGTCAACTTAAAAAATTAACATAATACTGTACTGTGCAAAATGAGAGGAATATTTTGGTGAAAACTTAATTTGAACACGAAGCAGGATTCTCAAACAACAGCTGTGAATATTATGCAAGCTAACAATACGTAACAGCACAATTGGCACAAGTCGCCACTCAGTGTGAGATCAGACCAAGGAGAACGTTTCTTCCATGAGTCATGTTGTGGGTTCGTCATTAATGCACTAGCTTCTGTTATGTTGTTGGGCATGCATGTCTTATGGGTAGAATTTTTAGGACTTATAACCTTATTAGTAATAAAACCTATGTAAATGTCTAAAGCTGAAATCACACGACGCAATAAACACGCAATTTCATTGCAATCTGCTAAAATTTCATTGCATGTCGGACACAAAATTCTCGGAATATCACATGCAATGCAAGCGACGACGCGATTTGTGAGCATAGAACAAGCTCTATATTTCTGTGCAATGCCTTGCAATTTGCGTGCAACAAGAAATGTGATTGGCCATATCAAGTAAAGTTTTCGCGGGCTTTACTGTACACGTAAACATAAATATTGGAGTGAACATGTGAGAGTGTGTTTTGGTTATTGGAGGAATATACTCACTGATACGTTTTTAAAATAATTCCAATTTAATACGGTAAGCCTAGCAACAACTTATAGTATGGCGGGAAAGGAAAAAATTGTGTGTATATTGCATTGTGAATTGCGCCATGTAGAAGGTGGACATGGAGCGAATGAGAGAGATTCCATTGCAATTATTGCGCAGCTGATAGCATACAATGAGCTGCGCAATCTGTAAATTGCGTCGTGTGATTCCAGCTTAAGAGATTGTGGCTCTTGCCACGTTGGGAGCTGCTGATATTACGACAGTTTGGACCTGGACTGATAGTTATTTAACTATTTTTTTGAGCTCGGCTTGTTGACCAAGGAGTTTTGAGCTGTTACACCCCCATTTGTGAAGACCTGTGACATAACTGTGTTGATACGGTTTGTGCTGATGGGCACGACACAAGCAGTAGTAGTACTATGGTCGCCGGACTATGTATATTTAATCATAAGTTGTGAACCCGCTGAGCGCCATTCTTTCCTCAACTGCTGGTGTTCAGCCTTGGGCGTATGTATTTGATGTAATGTATGGTTACCTGCCGGAGGGAGTAAGGTATGTCTGAATATACAGGATGATCAAAAAGTCACGCAACCCATGGTGGTACTAAGGATGTTTTGAAATTGGCCACCATTCACTTCTTCACCCTTGTGCACCCTTCTGATCGTGTTCCGAAAGACGTTATGGAGTGTTGCACGTGAGATGTTCTCCACAGTACACCAAATGTTTGTCTGCAGCTGATTGAAACTGATGGCAAAATGGTTGCACTGAAAACTGTGTGGTGTAGACGTAGCGAAACTGCAAAATTTTCATTGCCTAGTTTTGCTTGCACTGTTATAACTGTGTACGAAACATTGTATGTAGATTTCCAGATTTTGTTTTTGGAATTGCTTTCTATTAGGTAGAGTAGTCAGTGTTTGTTCTTATCTAAACACATTTAATAATGCTTTTGTTAAAATAGAAACATATGTAAGATTTGTACCTGAAGTTTAATAAGTGGCATTGGCATTTCTGTTTTTTTTGTTTGGTATTTAGCAGTGTACAAACATTTATTTACGTGTTTTGTAATTGTAATAGTAAATAGTTGTAGGCCTATAGTGTACAGTACAAGAAAACATGTTGTGTATTGTATACCACAATTTTAGAATGAAGGACATGCATATACCAAGTGTTTACAATAAAATGTTATTTTTTCTTATTTGGAGCAATAGTACATACATGTTTACAGATGTTTCTTTGGTAATTTATTGTATTTGGGATTATATAGAACTAATGATATGCATAGGCCTATTTCATGTATTAGGCATTCAAGATATTATTCACATACGTTTTTAAGACATTTGTCATTGTTTTCATGTGCTATATTATTTCTACATTTTGAGGAGCTTAATTTCAATTTAGACATTTGCTTATAAAACCATTGACATTTTATCTAAGAACAGTGTAAAAACAATTTTACTATTTTGTAACCTAGATTGAGATCATCAAGGAAGTGTAGTGCATAAATTAAATAGCTCATAACAGGAATCTATCTTAACAGATGTTACTTCGAAGGTATTTGTAATAACTTACCATTATTGAAAGTTGGTGTTATTCATCAATTGTGTATTAAATTAGTTGATTTTGTATATAAAATTTTTCTGAGCAGTGGGATGTATACATAAACATTGTGTAAGCCTATGTAAATGAAAGCATATCACAGTTTTTACATTTACATGCAGTGGAGTAATACTAACTGGCTGAAACTATAAATTTTGAAGAGCTTTCGAAAATGCTCACTTCATCCCAAACCACCTACCACTATCTCTCATTGGGCATAATGTGCTGATAATGTACTAAAACATTCTTTATTTTCTTTGGAAATTCCAGCTGTCTCAGTGTTTCATGATGCTTCACCACTAAATGCTTGCTTATTGTAAAAAGACTGAGACATAAGTGTTTGCTTAAAGTAATCATCTCCATAGGAAAGGCATTTTGAGAGGAAAGTGCATGTGTTAAATGTTGTATTTCTTTTACTTTTCAGGGCCAGAAGATAAAAGTTATAATCCTGATGTGTTAATTATTAGAAATGAGAGATATTGGAATGAGTATAACTTGTTCAATACTGTTGTTGGCAAATATGGTCTTCTAGACTTCCGCTGGGAAGGTAAATATAAATTTGATTTCTGCTAGGGTGTTGATTGCTGTACAAATTTATGCTCCAAATTGTAAAATTGTTTGTGTTATGGTATCTTTACATCATTATAATGTAGTAATAATGTTTTGATTCACTTGAAAGTTTTATACGTGTTCACATTCACTAGGTGTTAGCCGTTTAATCACAACATTTTTACCAACATTCCTTTAGCATAATTCTGCAGAAATTAAATTCATAAAATTTTTTTTATGTATGGTGTTTATCTCAATTGCACTACTTCAGCAAAGTATTTTCTTAGAAAGCTAGAAAATCAATTTTCTGGGATTACACTTTTTTGATTTTCGAAAAACAGTTTCGTGTAAATTTATTTTAACTAGTAGGTTAATTTATATCCCATGCACTCTCAAAACATATACAGTAAACCCTTATTTTACCAGACTATTTGGGAGGAGGAGTGGTCCGGTAAATTGCGAAGTACCAAAACCGGCACACGAAAATAGAAGACAACAAGCCGATAGATTTATAGCAGTGTGGTACGCGTATATAGTAATGCAACGGGTTTGTTGTTGTCAAATCGCTGGAAGTGGGCGAGGGTAGGGGCGGGATGATATTCATGGACTATGACTTTATCACCGATATTTTTTTGTCACAGTTCGAACTGTGACAAGCTATCAGAAAGCACGGTGACAAAGTCACGAAACAAATGTGACTGCTACATCTACCCGCACTGTGACTATGCTCTACCCCCAAGGACAAGCGATCTTTTGTCACTGATATGAAGCAAAATCATGGCAAATGTGTCACACCACGTGCCTGATGACTGCGATAGGCACTGTGATGTAAACAGCTGTTGTCTGTCAGCAATACTCTACCGTCAGGTAGATAATCGTTGGCTACAAAGTTGTGGCCGTGTATAACTGTCGCCGATACTTTACTGAGACAAACATGGAAACATTCGATAATGTATTTGTAATATTTTTAATTGTACTGTGTTTTATTTTATTTGGTTAAGTGTTTTGATTATATATCACAGTAAAATTACTATTTATTTATATATCGTGTTATTACTCGGTAGCGATAATTCTAATTATTAAGCACGATTATGCATATATGCATTTTCCTCTGCATTGCAACATCGTTAAAAGAAAGAAAATGACCGACACACATACAAGTGTGTATTAAATGTTCATGCGTAGGGTATAGTAACAATTCGCGACAGATATACGAGTGAGTTCACTGTTCAAGTCATTTGTCACAGTGATTAAAGGTCACAGAGTTTAGTGAATACAAGTGTGCGTTCACTGTTCATCATCAGTCACTATGACTAAAAGTCACAGAGTTTAGTGACAAGTATTTTCTGGTATCTGTCACTATTGTCACTGTGAAAAGGATGTCACAGTTATTCCCAGCCCTAGGCGAGGGGGAAGGTTTGTGTTGACTGGCGGGAGTAGAAAGATAAGCACGCGCCTTTGTCTGCTCGTTGAGATAACCAAAAGAGAAGGGCGGGGGAAGAGTAAAAGGAGAGGGACAGGAGGCAGTTTGCTATCAGCTTGGTTTCATGTTATGTTGCGTGTTAACGTGTGACACGTGAACTTGAGCTACTGCTTTGTATTTCACAGTAAAGTGTTTATTTACTAAATATATAACAAAAAAAAATTTCCATCTAAACTACAGGTGTTAGAATCGCAAGGCAGTATCGTATGCCGTGTCTGTGAGATAATAATCTAGCCGCCGTCCTTGAGAATTTCTGAAGGGCAAGGGATGGAAATGCTGAGCGTGAGAAAGGCATGTGTTGCGCTAGGTTGTCTGCAGCAGATTTTATCTCTCTACACCTCGCACATATTTACACCACACTAGCGTTTGTTGAACATATACATTGCCTCATCATGTGAAGATGCAATAGCAAGTTTCACGTGTTTCCTGGGTCCAGCAGTGCCATTTTTTTTGTTCAACATCATATTTCAACACATAACTCTTTAACTAGTTTTTTGCTTTACGAATGTCCGACTCAGTTTGTTTCTTGACACCATAATCATCACACAACTTTGCTACCGAAACACCGGCCTCTTAACTTTTATATTAGTTCAAATTTTTTGCTTGATGTCAAAGTTACTCTATTTCTTTTCTGTCTGTTGCAGACGTCATTTCATTAAAAAAAATGCATAATATTTATCGTGCAAGTACATCAACTGCGTAAAAAATTTAAGTAGTCACGACAGTCGTTCTTGTCCGGACACGTCAAAACACAGATGAGCGACTTAGCTCTGCTTACCATCTTACGCTGCTATCTGTGCGCGCGCCTGAGGTCACTTACCAAAGCACAATAACCAGGTAGGTCTCGCACTGTTGATATTACAGTTCCGTAAAAAATTCAGGTAGATAATCATTCTTTCCCGGACACGGCACGTACCCCGATGCACGATTAAAAATAGCTCTGTCTACTGTCTTACACTGCTATCCATACACGTGTCTGATGTCACTCACCAAAGCCCAATAAACAGGTAGGTCTTGTGCTGCATGTGGCAAGTAGACCTGACGGTGGAATAATTTTGTATCACCAGATTTTGTCAGTTAAATACGAAGTCCGCTGAATGGAGGTCCGATAAAATGAGGGTTTACTGTATTTACTGAAAAATGAGAGAGAGTGTTAATCGTGTGTCAATGAAGCTATAGGATCCCACTTGAGACAAAAGAAGGTATCTGTGAATTGAAAGACTGAAATGAACGAGCTTTACTGCATACATACTGCTTGTGCAAGTTGAATTGGGAAGTCATAAATCGCAATATGTATTTTTCTAAAACACAGAGAAACATATTTTTTTTTCAATTAAATTAACAGATTTGTTTTTAGATTAAAAAAAAGCAAACTGCTTTTAGTGATTCACCACTAACTTCATAAAGAGTGTGAGGTAAATTTTGTTAAAATTGTATTACATACTAAAAACATTAATTTTCATTGAGAATTTGCATGCAGATACATAGAAATGTTTGTATAGATGTTGTTTTCTAATTGAAATATAGGTTGAAATCCTATAAGTTAACAATAATAGTTATATCAAACATGTAATTAGTTTACATGGCTTTGCAAATAACACAGCAATGTGGAACATAATACTCACTACTATAGTAGGCAGTTAAGTTGGCGTCTGAGTTCCCTAGTGCTGTTATCAGGAGGGGAAGGCAAAGAGAAACTGATATTCTGCTGTCTGGTGCCACCTGTCAGGTTGATAATAGGAAGGGGAAAACATTCTGCGCATTCCATCATACATTACATAAGTGTAACATATTTGTGAGTTACAGCAGTTGTGCTCGGGAGTACGTATATACCTTTCAGGATATGCAAAAACTATTATATAAATTCCGTCCTTAAATATATGCTAGATTTTGAAAAAAAATATTCAGTCAACCAAAATTAATGGAAATGATGTTGCACTTAGGCAAACCTGAAAATGAAATATATTTATCCTACTACAGAATAATAGCCAGAGAATGTAAGCCGGACTAACTGACAAGATCACTACGACTACAGTATTTGCTTCTACACACAGCATAAAGACATTTTTTAAATTATACATCAAAGGGCACTGTAAGAAGATGTACAATATGTGTGTTCGTAATAATACTAGGCTATGGAAAGGGCCTGCAGCACGTAATACCACACATAAAATTACAAGTAAAAAAAAATTAAAAAACAAGCTTCTGGAAACAAGACTGCAATTTTTTTGGTGTTTCCATTTTTACTTGTCTGTACCTCAGTACAGGTCCGACCCCCCTATTCCCTAAATCATTGTACCCTAAAACATTTTCATTACTTAAACGCTCCAAAATTTGTTTATTTTATTTTCCCCCTTGCTTACATAATTCCTACATGTGTGTCCCTTTGGTAAAGTCCTATGTTTATATAATTTTGTTACAGCCTCGCCAGTGGTTGCCATTCTGTTATCTGTATTTTGGGATACACTATTACCATTGTTTTGGTTTTATACCCCCCCCCCCCCCATGCCTGTTTCATCATCATGAACCTCAGTACTTTGCCCTTTGCTTTTGACCTGATTAGTTTGTATCTTATTTACCTGTGTTTTTTGTGGTGCCTGTTCCACAACTATTACCCCGTTTTCACAAATGCTTCAATTTCTTTGGTCTCTGCCACTTATTCTAACAGGTTTTCTAACCTAGCACCCTGCATATCAATCTTAGCATCCAACTGTCCTAACCTTAAGCCTAGTTCCCTAATTTGTTCCTGAAGTTCTCTGCCTTGATCCTTCAGTTCCATTCTTTGATTGTTAACATGTTCCTTAAGTTCGCCCTTTATTTCAGTTAATTTAGATTCAAATTTAGCGCCCTGTTTTTCCAACCTAACACCCAATTCCTGCAATAAAATAATTATATTTTGATTTTGACTCCTTTCCATCCCTTCATTTGATGAAGAGTTAAGTGAATTTTGTGGTTTATCAAAACCCTGAAACACTTTGTAGTCACTCACACTGTAGTTTAGACAACCAAAACAAAATTTAACACGGACAGTTTTACCGATATGCCCTTCATATTACATTTTACTATGTTGAACACAAATGTTAACAAAAAATTACTGTCTAAAACATTGATGACTTGAATTTGCACGGTATCCCTCGATGTTCTCTGCGCCACGTCCTGGGGGTTGTAGGTCTTCCCTGGGTCTGCTTCGGTTTCCTCAGTACTTCCACACACCGCCAACAGTCGTCTCCTTGCAGAAACAGCCATCCACATTGTGTGTTGTTCCTTAGTTGCCGCTGCACGTGCCGCGTTGGGCCACCAGATGTCGCATCTCGTACTCCACTATGGGTCGCAGATGTTGCATGGCCAGACTCGTATGTCAAATGTCGCACTTGCCAAGCATATGATAAACACAAGATGAACCCTTGGAAAATGGGCTACTCCTTAGCCCACAACAGTAGAGGAATTCCTTTTCTTCTCGTACTTCGTAGCCTTACTCACCTGCTACCAATTTTCTTGTGATAAATGTAGGTTGTAAAATTCAAATTTTTTGATAAGGTTAGTTTGGAGGTTATAAAACAGGTTGCTGTCTTAACCAAAAACTATGCATCACTATGAAAGAAATTAAAATAGTCTTAACTCATATTCTTGATTTATTTTAGAAAGTTTCAAACTAAGTTTCACAAATCCTGCATATCATTGCAGTACACTAAATCAATTGCTTAGAGCACTCAGGAACTTGCAATTTAAAGAACAGACTGAATAAAACTCTTGAAGAAACTGAAGAACATAAATTTAGCACTGATGATGTCCACACGAAGATTATTAAGTTCCCACATCTTAATAAGCAAAAGAAGAATACTGGGTGCTGAAAATCATACCCAGACACCCGAATGGCCACACGCACAGGTGGAAGAAAGAATTTAGTAGAGTTCGAACAAGTCCGAGATAGGTTTCAAAGAAAAAAAGACTGCAAGCGTTACCTGTGCGTGTTATATTGCCACTTCCGTTCTCTTCATTTCTGGGCTACTACCCTATAAATATTTCTTCATGTGTTGCCTTCTTATAGATTACACGGACCTGGGTTACACCCTAGCAGCATCCCGACATCCCGAGGACCGGGGAACAACTCTGACAAAACCAAACGTATAGCTGCTAGCTTCCCTCTCGCCTGACTTTCACTTCCGCGCTCTCATTGGCTACTCAATACATCCACCACCCTCTAGAGACTAAATAAAACCAATGCATCTTCGCTATTGGGCATCCTGCAAACCTAGTTGTGCAATACATGCAAACAAGGACCTCTGCTTGTTGCTACCCGGCCATAACTGGATCAAGCTAAACTATCGCGCACACCTGCCTGTAAAAAAATCTACTTTTTTCTGAAGTCCTCAAAGCAACACAACGCATACCCACATGAATAAAAACCTGAGTAATTAATTAAATTTGTTCCTAGAGTTGAATAAATTCTCCAGATCTGGTTAAAATTAACATCAGCATATATATATATATATATATATATATATATATATATGAATTTAAAAATATTATCGGAAACAGACATAAAAAAAAAATGTAAACAAGTACATATATCTTGTATCCCCACAAAACATCCAAAACCTACAATGTTAGAATTACACATAATTAAAAACAGGATGGATTCTCTCACTGAAAGGTTTTTTGCGTGGTGTTGAATTTGGTAACACGCACAAATAAATAAATAGAAAATATGTTTTTGCCAACCAGGTTATATCAGCTACTAACAAAGGATTTTCCAAATGTCAATCTAGATGTAGGTAAATTTAATGTCAGGTCTTAATTTTTTAGTCCGTAATGGTGCGAAATATGTTAACGTTATTCCAACAATAAATTATACATTCCTCCTGAAAACAGAATCCCAAAATTCTTAACTATATAAGAAGCTGCTGCGGTTGAGTGCTTGCCTTACACCTAGGTGATCCGAGTTCTATCCCTGGTGTTTGACCTCCGGATTTACGTATGTAATATCGTGTCGGACAATGCCCCAGTTCGATGTTTTTTTTTTTCGGGGATCTCCCATTTTCCCTGCCCTTGTATTCTTGCACTTCTCGACGATACTCATCTCATTCACCCTCATCAACTCTGAATGTCTTTGATTATAATGTCCTTCAGTTCCGCAGTAACAATTTATTAAATACATTATGTTGATATTTCCAGTATCTGTTTTTTCCTGGAGTGGTTAGTGTACAGCTCTTTCACTCACACCCGTGTACTTTGTTGCTCTTGCTGTTCTTCTCTGTAGAAGCTCAAGCATTTACTTGTAGTTTATTCATCACAACACTGAATAACATTTTTTATTACTTCCCGCTCTGCTACGTATCTCCTTTCCGTGCCTTTACAGGCATATACACTGAGGATTGATATTTTCCTAACAGCTCCTACATGACTGCTGACTCTGTATCACTTCCTTACCTCCTCACCCCCTCTTTTTCCCTGGTTGACAAAGAGTATATACCAGTACTGTATATATGCTTATAACATACATTCACATGAAGTTATGTTGGTGTTTTTATGTGTATGTACTCTTACATGTGTTCACACATTCACAAGAAATCCAAATTCATGAGTCATGATTCTTGGGAAAGGCTTTTTATTTGTTCTGCTCTTTTAGTATCTATGTTGACTAATTTCGTTAAATGCCAGTTATTGGTGTCATGGTGAAACTCTTTGCTGCAGACTTGGGTCAGATTGGGGAGTGGGAGGTAATCTCACATCTTTGAGAGAGGTCTGTCTACTTTATTTTTCTTCTACATCATTGCATTACTTCAGATGGAGAGGTCAGCCCACATAGTCATTTGTACATCTGCTTTGTCTTTGTGTTATTCCACCGTGGAATATGTGGCCCCCATATGGCGAAACACTACTCGTGCAAAACAAGTAGATGAAGCTCTGAATGATATAGAATGTATAATTACAGGATGCCTTTATCCTACCTCTGTTAATCAGATCTATCAGCTTATAGGTATAGCTCGCCCAGAAGTAAGGATAAGAGTGGATGCAGATATTGGAAAACAAAACAGATTCTAGACATTCTGTGGAGCAACCAGGAGGAGGAACTATATATGGGCTCGAAACATCCTTACAGGACTTGGAGAATCTTGACTCAACTACGGAATTGTGTATCTCGGTGAAAAGAAAATTTGAAGAAGTAGGACTACATTAGTATTGATGAACTTATTGAATGTGGTGAACTACAATATTCATTCCACTTGTTCATCTTCTGAAGGATGTATGAACCATACACCTTAGATAACTTGTTACTGTTATGACCATAATAAAACATACACCAGACATGATGTCTTACGATTTATTCTCGGCTCGTCATACAATACACACACTCCATTGCTGCTACACCATGCATCGACAAGACCATAGACAAGTAGACATGACTACTGTAGACTCGTGACAAACACTTCTGAAAAGGAGTGCCAACACAATACTACTTTCCCCTCTCTCTTGAAACCATATAAACCAAGGGTTTGCAATCCTCAGTATAAAGCAATCAAGCAAACACAATCTGACAACTCAAATACAGATACTTAATTAATAATTTTAAACACCCCTGAGCAAATACTCCAACACACTCAATTACAGATACATAACAGTTTTAAACACATCTGAGCAAACACACATTATCAACTTGATTATAACTTAATTATCTTAACACAACTGCACAAACATACACTGACAACTCAATTTCAGATACTTAACAATTTTGAACACTGCCAATAACATTGCATAGAATCCATTTGGACATGCCAGTACAATTCTATTGCCATTAACTCTACCCCATGTAACTTCTCAGTAGCTTCCTAGTGAGACAATGAAGGTGAGAGTAGTTCAGGAGATCTGATTATACGCCCATACCTAGAAATTCTGGGTGTTCTCTCTCCTAAACTTGGAAAGCCCAGAAACTCATCCTCCTCTTCATCTGAGTTTTGGTTGCTACCATATGGAATTTCTTGCTCCTCTGGACTTTGCCTAAGGGGCCATGGCATAGGGAAATTGTCATCCATCTCTACTCCACCACACAAATTCCTTCTCACCTGGCACTGGTGTACTTTACGGAACATATCTTCACCCAGTTTAACAATATAAATAACATTCCCTAGCTGTTGCATCACACGCCCTGGTAACCATTTGGCCCTGGCCTTGGACTTTTGCAGATTTACCCAGACTTTCTGGTTGATTTGGTAACCTGGTGGACTAACAGTCTCAGATCTCTCGGCAGTTTTTCTTTTCATGACTTAACATAGACAGTGGGTGGCGTGGTGAGAATGAAAACAGAGATTCCATAGGAGATAACCCAGTAACCGAGGAGGGTGTGGAACGGTATGTCAACAATCCATCACTTAACCTTTGACTCATAGACAAGGTACTACCTGGATGAGCTAATATGCTTCTTGTCAGTAACTTTTTAAATGTCTGCACCGATCGCTCTGCTAACCCATTTGAAGAGGGGTTATATGGGGGGGAGAATAACAACTTTATCCCACGATGCTTGCAAAAATGAGACAGGTCCTTTGAACAAAACGGGAGACCATTGTCACACACTACTGTACGAGGAAATCCAAATCTTGAGAACACCTCTAGTATACATGTGAGAACTGACTGAAAACTTGTGCCTACAGGTAATGCCTAAAACCGCAACTGTATCTCCTTCTTTCGTAGCCGCTACCTTAAAATGTAAATTAAGACGTTCCACATAGTTTTCAAAAAGCTCTGTCTCTTGCATGAACGTAGGAATGGCTGGTCCATTGGATGGCATAGTGAACAAAATTAGGTAACACACCACTCCACGCAGTTAATTACACACACGTGCCACGTGCCTTGACATTATTTCAGTTAAAATACCCTTAACTCACTGTATTCTTCTCGACCGTTTTCGCCGTACATCCCGTACTCGTCGCCAGTTGTTATAACCATAATAAAACATACACCAGACATGATGTCTTACAATTTATTCTCGGCTCGTCATACAATACACACACTCCATTGCTGCTACACCATGCATCGACAAGACCATAGACAAGTAGACATGACTACTGTACACTCGTGACAAACACTTCTGAAAAGGAGTGCCAACACAACAGTTACAGCAAGTAACAAGAGTTAGTTCAGGATCTTACTTTCTGGACTAAATCTGCAATTTGAACACCTGAAAACCTTTGTGGACACCATTCTAATTTCTGAATTACAATTATAGTACAGTACACGGCCATAGAGAAACAGTACTGGACAATGGCGTTGAAAATTGGCCCTGTTATGACTGATTGGCGCCACTGACACACTATTGTTGTTTTAACATTACGTAAATGGGACTTCAAGGTTAAAGTTTGTGTCATAGCTGCTAGGAGCACTAGTAGTATGGTGGTATACTGTATTGTTAAAACAACACTTCATTGCTAGATGCGCTTTGACTTAAAGGGGTCAAATGTATTGTTTGTACGGCAGTGAAAGAAAAGGAAATTAATGGACTGTATTAGCAACTGGTAATCAATAACATGAACGTGACACATAGTTATACTGTAAGCGCGCGCGATCGTGAGATACGTCCATGACAATTCAATCCACACTACCCCAAAACCAGACACAATTTTAGGACAACCAACTGCTGAAAAACACAAGTCAATAACAAAACATCACGTGTAGAGATTAACCAAAAGGCTCTAACTGAGTCGAAGTACACTCAAAAGGAGTGTCACTCGCACTGAAAATCACACATGTCACACAGTCATACCTCTATTTGCACAATTTACACCAACATGTCCAACATACCGCCCACCTTGAAATATCTTATTTCAACACATGAAAGGTAATGGACACAGTTTCACAACTGGACGTTTCAGTTGCCCACTTGACGTACGAACTGTGGCGACTCTTGCCACCCCATCGTTTCCAGTATGCAGCGCCAGTACACGCCCCAAGCGCCACTGAAGACGTGGAAGCCTGTCCTCTTTCAGCAACACAAGTTGATTCAAAGCAGGACCAGTGCCTGGCTTGAACCATTTCTGTTGTTGCTGAATCATGTGTAGATAATCATGGTGCCATCAATGCCAGAAATCTTGTTGCAGTCTTTCCACCAGTTGCCACCGCTGCAGACAATTTAAGTGAACTTCTCCAAGATTTGGCTCTGGAACTGCAATGAGGGGTTCAAGGGTCAAAAATTACCAGGAGTGAGAGCTGCAAGATCGTTGGGATCATTACTCAGGGGACATAATGGTCATGAGTTAAGGGTAGCCTCAATTTGTACTAAAACAGTGTACAGCTCTTCATATGTCAAAATTGGTTGACCTATTACCCTTTGCAGGTGGGTTTTAAAGAATTTTACTCCAGCCTCCCAAATTCCACCAAAGTGAGGCGCAGCAGTGGGGTTGAAATGCCACGTCACACCCAAGGGCGAAAAAGCCTTAACGACACATCGTTGATGATCTGGTGATGAAAGCAGATGGCAAAGTTCCTTCAGGTGATTCTCTGCTCTAATGAAATTTGTGCCACAATCTGAATACACATCAGATGCCATACCCCGTCGAGCCAAAAACTGTTTGTATGCTGCAAGGAACACATTGGTTGACAAATCAGATGCCAGTTCAATGTGCACCGCCTTTGTAGCACAATACACAAAAACACAAAGATAGGCTTTCAAGACTGCAGCATGGCACACACGAGCCAATTTTACCAACACTGGGCCAGCATAATCCACTCCCACCTTAGCAAATGGGTGTATTTGTTGGACTCTCATGGCTAGCAAGTCTCCAATCAAAGGTTGGCTAGGGGATGGCCTCTGCCGGAAGCAGCGAATACAATGGCGTAGTCGTTTAGTGATAGCATCCTTGTCTGCCAGAATCCAAAACTGTTCCCTGAGGATGCCTTTGAGTGTCTGTACTCCTGGATGATTAGCTTTCTCATGGTAATGGCTTATGATTAGATCTGTCAATAAATGGGTTTTTGGGAGCAGCACAGGATGTTTTTATTCAAAGGGGACAGCAGACAATGATAGCCGACCGCCCACCCTTATCAAGCCAAAATCGTTGAGAAAGGGAACTAATTTCCTAAGTTGGGGGGAAGTGCATTGACCATTCTTTAGTGCAGCCACATCATCACTGAAAGAACTCATTTGTACCCGATGAAGCCACAATTTGAACAACTGATTCAACTCAGAGGGACTGATAACTCTCATACACTCGAGCAGATTTGGAGGTTCGTCAGTTACGAGTGAAACACATTATGAAGGCAGTAACTTTCAAAAGTCTTGTTAACTGGCTGAAGCGCATCATCAATTCATCTAGGTCATTGGACTGTGTGACTGTAACCAGAGCCACAGTTTTTTGTTCAAGTAACATTGGATCTGCATCCATCAACCAAAGAGAACTTAATGGCCATTTATTTCTTGGTTCCCTTAACCACAAAGGACCCTTCCACCACAGATGATGATCCAAAAGTTGACATGGAAGCAGTCCACGAGAGGCACAATCTGCCGGGTTGTCACTTGATGAGACATGTCTCTACCAGGTTGGATCAGTTAGATCTTGGATCTCACTCACACGGTTGGCTACGAAGGTCCTCTGTTGATGAGGGGATGTATGGATCCAAGCCAACACCACTTGTGAATCTGTCCAGACAGTGACAGATGCTATCTGAAGTTCTTTCTTGTACATCACACTCATGTGACTGAGCAGACGTGCCAGCAGTAATGCACCACACAGTTCCAGCCGAGGTAGAGACTGTACCTTGATGGGCGCTACTTTACACTTGCCGATTACAAGATGAGTACAAATCTTGCTATCAGGAGCCACAACACGCAAATAAACCACAGCGGCATAGCCAATTTCTGAACTATCCGAGAATCCTTTAATGTCATGTGCAGTCTCTAGAACCTTTGATCTTACGAGCAACTGCAAGTGTGGACAAGCACAAGAGCTCTTGACTAAATAAGTTCCAACGATGTGCGAGATCAGAGGGAAGAGATGCATCCCAATCTATCGTCTTCAGCCAAAGAGCTTGCAAAAGGTGCTTTGCAAACATTAGGAGGGGACTGAGCCAACCCAGTTGATCAAAGGTCCTTGCAATAGTGGATAATATGCTGTGCTTAGTGGCACTGTGCAAACTATTATTGACCTTGTAGGTAAATGCATTTGATGTTGGGTTCCACTGCAGACCCAGTGCCTTTACCACAACTTGACTATCGCCATCGAGCAGAAACGACTGCGGTACTTCAATATCATCAGCTGGTAGCCAATCCAACAGGGCTCTATGGTTGCTCGCAAACTTCCGCAGTTTGAAACCACCCTTGTTAAGGCAAGCTATCAGCTCTCTTTGTAAGGTCAAGGCAGAATCCACAGTGTCAGCACCTGTAACAACATCATCAACATAAACATCTGACAACAACACCTTGGATGCAATAGGGAACGTCTCCTCCTTATCTTTAGCCAACTGTTGTAAGGTATGGAGAGCCAAATGTGGAGCTCACGAGACCCCGTAGGTTACAGTTCTCAGTCTATAATCTTCGATAGGGTCTGTGTCACTGAATCGCCAAACAATACGCTGGTAGTCTTGGTGGTCTTGATGTACAAAAATTTGGCGATAAATTTGCTTTATATCTCCCGTGAACATTATTTCATGCAAGCGAAAATGTAACAAAACATCCCCTACCTCTTTCTGCAGTTTAGGCCCTGTCAACAAATGATCATTCAAAGACTGTCCACTAGAGTCCTTTGCTGAGGCATCAAACACAACGCGTAACTTTGTGGTTGAGCTATCTGGCTTGAAGACCCAGAGATGGGGAATATAATAAGAGTGTGATGAATGAACTTGATCTAGATGTATCTTCTCCATGTGTCCTGAATCCAGGTAGTCCTGCATGAACTCAGCATACATAATTTTAAGCGTTGTGTTTCCTCTCAGATGCCTTTCCAATCCATGAAGACGATAAACAACTTGAGGCCTGGTGTCTGCAACCTCTGGGGGGAATTTACGAAATGGCAAGGCCACACAATATCTGCCATCTTCCTGCCTCATGTGAGATTCCACAAACAGTTTATCACTGCTCATCCTCAGGTGCACAGTATGTAGTAGATGGAAACTCTTCAATCTCCCAGGCACTTTGCATTGTGAAATAGTATTCACTGCTTTGTGTGCCCTGTGGTGCCTTTCAAGAAACGCTCGGAACTCATCCAGAGTCAGAGGTTCGTGCCACAATGTCAATTCCCATTCTAACTGTAATTTCTCATCCAACCTCTTGCATAAAACTGGAATCAGTATCATGTCCCAATGATTCACTGGGGCCCCCAACGCCTCAAGAGCCAAAACGTTTTCAGAAGTACTTGTAAGCAATTTACGCAGTGTTTTGGCGACTCCGCTGAAGCAGAAGGTGCATGCAGTAAAGTCTCAACATGAGCTTTAACAATAATAAGTTTGTTGTCATAGCGATCTCTAAGCAATTCCCAGGCTACCTCAAAGTTTGCATCAGACAATGAGAGGGACTGAATCATCCCTTGTGGCTCACCACTAAGTGTACCCTTCAGATAAGCTAGTTTTTCAACTGAGGAAAGCCCTGTGTTGTTAGAGACTTAAGGTCTCAAACAGGTTAGAAAAATTTGGCCACTGCTGTGGAGTGCCGTCAAAATTAGGGAGGGCGATTTTTGGCAAGGTCACGTTTGACGTACAAGTGTTCGATTCCTTAACATCAGTGTCTGACTGCATTGTTTCTTTGTCCTTTCTGGCCAACACATCGACAATCACCATGATCATATCGTACATCTCTTCAAAGTCTGTTAAGCACTTCATGTGATCATTGATGTTAAAGCCTTCTATCTCGCCTGACGAAATTTCCACTTTTATATAATCAGCTTTGTACGACCGCTTTACCTCGGGAAGGTCACGAGTGTTGGCGAGAAAAACGTCAATCTTACTTGAGTCACTCATAACAACTTTTGCTAAATCGACCACACGTCTCACACGTCCCTCTGCAAATCGAAGGCGTGATTTAGCTGCTTTGACGTTCGCTGGTTCGGTGGCTGGCTGTTCAGGCTGTGGGTCTGGATTGTACATTGTACACCTCTTCCTCTTCCCAAAGTGAATGTCTCATGTTGCCAGCTCAACTACTGTATTTTGTTCCGTCAGCCATGAATGGTCTCACATTGTTAACTCGTAGCGAGCTGACACATTTTAGTTATTGGCTTCAGGTTGACGTCAACCAAGTTAGGCCGAACAAAATTGCACAGCATTCGTGATTGTTAAGTTTTATAGGTGCACGTAATATTCCATTTTTATTATTTTTCAGAAACTGTTGTTGCACAGTTGGTCCATAGACTGCCCTGGGGCAGAGTTGCTTCCAGCTTCCCTACCCCTGCATCTCGTTTCCTGATGCGTCTGTGGTGGGTGGTTTGCCAGTGACTACCTTGGGGCAATGAATATGCCAATGCATTTGTTGGCCTTCGCAATAGTGGCAGGGAAACGCGGGGGGATGGCTGTAATCAAACTGTGGCCTGGTTGTTGTTTTCTTTTAAAAATTTTGCTTGTTCGTTTGCGAAAACAACTTTGGCATAGTTTTCATTTTGCAGAGGCTTCGACCTTGAGGATGATAGTATGCCTGTAGTCTGCACTGACCTTGGTATACACTGCCTCCATGGTTATGTGCGTGACGCGTTGGCTTATCACTTACACTTAAGACTATCCCAAATTAACAACTGAATGTCAAATGCCTTCTTTCACTAGCATGAATCAGGGGTGCTAGTGCACTGTGAAATTTTGGGAACTCCGTTAAGGCCAAAACCTCCAAAATTTCATATGCGGTAATATGTCTTAACCAAATTAATTATATAAACATACAAAGGGAGTTCTGTTTCTCTAGTCCTGCAAAACACGTCTACAGTAAAATCCCACTGATGCGATCCCCCTCTGATGCGACCTTTCCATTTATATGACCCTATTTTAAGAAACCGTGAAAAATTTGAGTCTAAAAAGTTGAAAATTTGAGTAAAATCAGCTGAAAAATACGTCTTTCATACTTTGTTGGGGCTATGTGTCACATTTATCTTGGCGGGGTCTGTACTGTAGGCAGGCATACGGCAGCTAAAAATAAATACCACACCCTCCCTCGACTGTTCGCTAGCCAATACTGGTAAACTACCACACAACCTGATAGCATCTGCGCGCGCATCTATTGCCGTCCAGGTCCCGTGCCTTTGTCTTGCGACTCATTAATGTGATCTTGCTCACTAGTGGATACGGTACTCTCACTTGTTGATTCGGACTTCTCTTGGTTCTTATTAGTTACAGTATTTGTTGACGACTTATTGAGCTTTGTTTCTTGGACGCCGATTTAGTTACAATGCTGGTTTGATTTTGTGAATAATTGTTGACGAGACACACATTTTATTTTTGGATTTCGATTTGGTAACATTGTTGGCTTGATTCTGTGAACGATCGTTGATGACACACTCAGTTTTACACAGATTTTGATTTGGTTTCATTTTTGACCTGATTTTGCAAATTATTGTTGACGATCATGACTAGATTTTCAACTTACACGAACTCGTGAATTCGTGAAAATGAGTGAAAAGCGAGCAAGTTTGTCGCTCATGAAAAAATACGAAATTATCCAGGATGTGAATAAAAATACAGTTTCAAAGACGAAGATAGCTCAGCAACATGGCATTGCGAAGTCTACTCTCTTCACGATTCTCAAAAAGAGAGAAGAAATTCTAAATGCAGTACAGAAGGAAGGCCGCAATGTGCAATTGAAAAATTTGAGGGGCGCGACGTACAATAGCTTAGAGCAAGCTATGTTGGAGTGCTTTGGTGAGCTGAGAGCTCAAAATTTGCCTGTGAGCAGACCAATGATGTTGGCAAAGGCGGACGAATTTGCATTGAAGTTGGGAATAACAGACTTAAAGCGTTCAGTCGGGTGGCTGAATTGTTTTAAGACTCAACACGGAATATCCAGCCACAAGATCGTTGGCGAAAGTGCGTCGGTTGATCCTAAGTCAGTGAAGTGAGTGGTTGCCCTTGCTCCAAAATGTCCTCAGCCATTACCAGCCCCGAGATGTGTATAATCAGATGAGCTGGGGATGTTTTATAATCTTTTGCCACATCGCACTTTTGCGGTGTAAGGGGACACATGCAAGGGTGCGAAAAGGAGCAAGGAACACCTCACAGTTCTTCTGTGCTGCAACATGGACGGCAGTAACAAAATTAAACCCCTTGTAATAGGCAAGTTTAAAAAACTGAGAGGTTTCAAGGGGAACATTCTTCCTTGCGACTATGATTTCAACAGGATGTCATGGATGAATGCGGCTGTTTTTACGAAGTGGCTTCGCAGTTTTGATGCCAAGATGGGTGTCATGAACAGAAAAGTCACCCTCTTCGTCGACAATTGCTCTGCACATCCCGCGCTTGATAACCTCAGGAATATCGAGCTGGTGTTCCTACCAAAGAACACCACTAGCGTGCTTCAGCTTCTGGACCAGGGGATAATCCAGCAGGTGAAGCTGAAGTTCCAAGAAATGCTTGTGCGGAGCATGGTGCTGAAGCTTGACATCGGGAAAGAGATGAAGAAGTGGGACGTCTTTAGGGCATTGGATGCGAATGTGGCCAGTTGGAGGTCATTAAAACCAGTAGTAATCTCCAACTGTTTCCGACACGCCCACTTCGTTGCACCAGTCGATGAAGATGCTGCCGTCCATGTGCCTCTCGCTGCCGCCAACCCTGAAAACCCCCACGACCCACCCACAGTGGACGCAGAGCCCCAGCCGGGCCCCTCGACGTAGCCGCAGCCTCAGATGTACACTCGGCCATGTAACGACGAAATGTGGCAGCAATTGAACCCAGACTGCACGTTTGCAGAGTTCGTGACAGCAGATAATGACATTGCAGTTTGGGGCACGCTGGCAGGAGCCAAGCGACGAAGAGAAGGAAGCAGAACAGCCCGAAGTTGCGCCGACGATGAAAGACGTCCTCAAAGCTGGGGACCTCTACGAATACATTCTGAGGCGGCATGGTACGAGTGACGCTCTGTGGTCCCAGTTCACACAATTGAAACAGTTTGTGGAAAATGCCGTCTTGAAGAAGAACAGGTAACAATTTCAGACTTTTTTTAAAAAGTAGGGCGGTGTTATCTGTATTTGTTTGTTTGTGTTTCTGTTTAATTTTGTTTGTTTTATGTCTCGTCGACGTTAACTTTCATTAGAGACTTCGCCTCACACACACAAATGCAGCAGCTTGATTAGGAAAGTGTACAAACAACAAATATGTTAAAACATTCACTTTTGCCTGAGATATTTAATGTCAACGAAGTACAGTAAGTGATCATGTTTAAATAATGCTACACATCGTAGTGTATTCTTTCCACTTTTTTTAGTATTCTTTCACATGTGGCATGTCCGTACAAACTTTACCGTTTGATTTCATTTAATGTTTACTTTCACTTCACAAGTGTCTGGTGTAATTTCTCATTAAGTAAAACGAAAGCAAAATGTAAACACAGTTACGGTGAATGACGGACGCGTACTAGCGGACTGGCGAGTAGATGCGTGCGCAGCCAGCAGCTCCCTCCCCTCCCCGCCCTTACTTACCCTCCTCGCATTCCATCTAGTCAGCTAGGCGGACCTGAGCGATCGATAACATGGCCCGCAAGACCGCCCGCCACGCAACGCTATTGTGTCACGGAACGCAACATTTTAAACGCCAGTGTAAAACAGCCCGAAAAAAAGATAATAAACCTTTAATAAAAACTTAAAATTTCAATTCTAAATCGTCTGATTTTTCTATATAATAGCCAAGCCAACGAAAATGGACATGTCGCACTGTGTTGAAATTTTTTTTTGGTCAAGGGGAGCTCCTATATGGCATCTGGGGTATCATTTTTTTCGGGAGACATCTGGCTATTTAAACACTGTAATATTAATTTTAAAAACTTGTTTTTTTTACACCATATATAATTTGAATAAGAACTCTATGCAAACAATGGCAGTTTTTTATGGATTTGGGTATGGGGGGTTAAAGTTGGCCCAAAATGGCGCAAATTCTCTATTGCGACCTTTCCTTTATAAGTCCATTTTTTTGGGAACCGTGAGGGGTTGCATCAGTGGGATTCTACTGTACTTCTTGCCGAAGAAGTGTTCAAAAGCAGTGCTGAACTCTTGTCATGTGTGCCAATAATGGGTGATACCATGCCACCATTGCTTGTCTTTGCTCGGCTGGCGTTCATGTACGCAATTAGGCCAGTCTGTCTCGTTAATACCATAGTACTGGAGGTGCTGTGTGCAATCTTGCAGGAAAAATTCAGGGTCTTTTGCTAGCAAGCCAGCAAAAGTAGGAAAAAGTTGGAACTTACTTGGTGTTGGTTGCTGCTGAAATGTTGTGTGGAATGCGGGCTAGATGCCCGTCAGATGATCAGGTGGCTGTCAAGGGCGTGTGATGGTCACCTCTTGTGCCGGTCGTGCACTCACGTCAGCTGGTTATGGCACGGGGAGAGGGGAACGGAGCAGCTGCTCTCTCCTCTCCTCCTTGACGTGACAACAGCATGCAGCTGGGCTCTCCTTGCGTCCCAGAGCTCTTCATACCTTTGGCTGGTGGAGTTGCGAAAAATTATTGGTTCTGAAATGTCATGGAAATTTGTGTGCACCCAACTCATGGTTTATGCACATTCGTTGGGCACATGAGATTCGGTTGTTCTGGTTTCACAGCTGTTTACATTTTCAGGATGTGTTTACATGGTTTAAATGAATCAGTCATCTGACGAGGTCTTTTGTTCACTAGCTGACACACAAGGGTAAAACACGTGATAACACTTATGATACATGACAGAACATTCACTGTCTCTGTACACCAGTCTCAATATGTGCACTTGTTTAGATTTTTTTTTTTTTCAATGTTAGTCACATTTGTGTATTCTCTGCGGAGTCCTGAATACACATGCAACACTAGTTGTCACTGTTGAAATATCACAACTGTTCCGAAAAGGTTTGATGCAATTTACACGCAGTTTTGTTTCATGGCTAGTTGATAGGTATGTGACTGTACTGCGTGAAAGTTCCCCAGTTAGAGCCTAGTTAAGTTCACAAAACTGGCAGACTACTGTAAATGAGGATCACTGCACTGACACACATCAGCTGTTCTTACCTGGAAGCTGCTGGATTGATCAGCCTGTGTATAAGACCGCAGGCATTGAGTGCACAGTGTTACGTTTTTAGAAAAGCTACTCTTGCAGACTTAAAATTAACAAAAATTTAAATATCAGCGTACCAACATGGTGTGGCGTATGTACCGCACCTGTCAGTCCAGTCGTATTATTCATTAGGCGATGATGCCAAAACTTAAATTATAGAAATTGCAAGTTTACTTTTCACCTTAAATCACTTAGGAGTTTGTGTAGTTAGTGTACAGTAACATATAACTTTGCATTAAACTACTCGTTAGAACTTGACTTCAGATGCCTATACTGTCTAAATGCCAGGTATTGTGGTAATGCCTCCATGTGCTCGAGCACCACTCATCAGACACAACTCTTCAATTAAGCACTTTATGATTAGGAAAGGAATTATTTTCATAAAAACTGCACTTTCACACATCTCTGTTTTGGAGCACTTTGTAGTCTGCGAGCGCGACGTCTAACTGGGGCACTGCTGCCACCAAACACATAGGAAGCTAGGGTGAAGCCTATGACATATGCCTCAGCCATTGTTGGCATAGCTGTTACACTAAGACAGCAATGAACATCACCGGCACATGTTTAGTTTTTATGTAATTTTTGTCTTCGTTTGTTTTGTACTTAAGTTTTTATAAGTATTGTATGAATTTTTTGACTGTCACAATGTTGATGTTTATATTAAATGTGACTTTATTTTTATCCAATTTTTGCTTGCATAGCCTATTGCATGTAGTAGAATTGTAATTCTTTTTTGGTGATTATTTTATTGTTTTATGTTGTATTGTGATTTCTAAAATGTTTCAGGATTGGAAAATTTCTTTGTTAATTCTGGTATTGGAACCAAACTTAATGCACCATCTGAAGAATTTTGGACAATGAACTTGTCATTTAAAGCAAATAAGGATGCATATATTTATTTGTGTGAAAAGGAATACTATCAACTGTATTCGTGTATCTGGATTATTTTTGGTGCGAAAAATAACGAGTGGTCAGGAATTAGAGAAATTTATAATGGAGATAAATTAAAAGAAGAAAAAGAAAAAGTTAGTATTTTGTTAATTATTTTGATGAGAGTTTTGTAGTTAAATTTTTTATTTCTGTTAATTTTATGACTGCAGTTTTTTTTATGGAGGTCTATAATGTTTAACTCACTACCATCTTGTTCCATGTTGCTGCAATCCTGAGGTCAGCTGTAGCTATAGACATGGTGCTGCAATTGGTGGTAGTGCAGGAGAGTAAAGTGTATCTTGTTATATTTGAACGATTATTGCAATGGGGGCGAGTTACAAACTAAAGTAGTATTTCAGACTGTTGCCTGGGTCACCTTAACAATAACTAATTTTTCCACTCCCAATACGTATCTGTGTTACCGGGACACGAAGATATATAGTCTCCTGTCTAAACTTACTGACGTGAGGTGGTTTATTCCCTATCACGTTATCGCTGCAGACGTATTGGAAAGCAAAATAAAGTGAACAGTCATTAAACTTTGATCCAATATATTGAACTTAATGTGCCATACATTCAATACAAGAGGTTTACATTAAGCTAATGAATCCAGACAGACGGGGGAATAGGGTAGTCAAGGCCACACAAACAGACAGTGTGTAAGAGTTGTAACGTGCAGGTATTGGTGTAGGAAGGTATTAAGTAAAATATATACTTATTTAGGGTAATCTGCGAAATTGGAATTGTATGGTCATGTGACCATTCATTTGATTCGGTATCGCGTCACGATGCCGAATCTGCAATGCAAAATATGCTACGAGGATTTTTATTGAGTTGAGATTAAATAAGAGAAATATGTGAGAATCTGGACCGGTCCCTCGGGCCAGCATAGCAGGTGGTGTCGTAGGAGCGTCGGCGCCGTCCTGCCCATTACTCTTCTCACACCCCTCCGCTGGACCACTGTGGCCAGAAGGGGGAGGGGGATGCAGCAGCCTATAGGAATGAGGCATAGAGACTATGAAAAATAATATGAATTAGACTTTTGGCTATAGTAATATGTTAATTTAAATAAATAATATAAGTTAAGTAAACTAATGATAATTGTCCAGGTTTTGAAACAAAATATGCAAATTGAATTAAATAAATGCGACGATGGTGTACTACAGGACTGGTTTCGGTAGGCGGGGCTGTTTCTGAATGCTCTCTTCCCATCGGCCGGATTACCAATACTGGGACCGGTGGCGGGTTTTCGGACAGTGTGGGGAGAGAAGGGAGATCCTAACGGACCACGGGCGAAGGAGGTTGCGAGAGCGCTCGCGTCGGGGGAGTCTTCGGGGGTTCGGGCGGCGAAGATCAGGGCGGCAGACCGCTGACAAGACGACCCAATCAACTGAGTAACAACGATGGGGCAAGTGAAGTTGTTCGGCGGCGTGACGTTAAATGCGGTGGATAAGCGGGATTTCAAGTAGGGTTACTAGGTCGGGGCAGCAAACCGCCGACACGACCACTTAATCCGCGTCGACGGCAGATGGCAGGGTGCTACTAACTCAACTTCAACTTAGTGTATATGCTGCGCTAGATTGACGGGGCTGTACAATTATTAGCCACGCCCGCGGGAGTCAGCAACTCAGTGCACCATCGGCTTATAGAAAGTGATAAGACCTGGTTTTTATTCACCTAAAATCACAATCATAGTCAAAAGGGTAGAAAACAATAGCCAGTAAAACATTACCAACAAACAGAAAAAAGAAAGTTAGCAATCAACAAAAGAGAACGTCGTAGAGTACTTCCAAATATATTAAACTTTTACACAAGACCTTTCACAGGAACGGTAAGTAAACATAGTGCTCTCTCAAAGTAAACTGAACTATTAGCTATCCTGTGATGTTGACACTGGTGTCAGGTGGTCCACCCACCAGGCTTAACCTAAAGTGTTTTCTTTCTCTTACTTGATTTAAATTATTATTGTTATAGTTTTGGCTGATTTTGTGTAGCTTAAAGGTAGGATGACTGGCCGCTGCACAAGTTAGTAGTCTAACATTGCAAGCTTTAAAATAATTTTAATGTCTTTTAATTTTTGCTATGTTAATGTTGTATTGTGTTCTTTCAGTTTTGCTTATACTTTTGAGTAATTTCAGTGTTTGATGTAATATAGGTAATTATTGTAAATTCCCATTAGGGTGTATTGTTGGGCAACGTTAACAGAGCCAGGTGCGCTCACTGGATTCCGAGAAGGCTATTTTTAGATTCACTGATTTTACCATTAAGCGCTGTCGAGGCACGGGCAGTAGTGAGAGAGACATAGACACTTTGTGCGCGGGAAAGCGTAAGCCAATGAACTGTGGCGATTTTAAACTTTTATTATAGACTTTAATATAATTAACTGTTATATAATTACCAAAATATATAGTTGGACAATACGTAATATGTGTTGCAATTATTTGTATTTGTAATTTGATTTTTGTACTTTTTCAATTTTGTTTTAGTTAGTTGTAAGTGCTGGTTCAGTGGGTGGCCACAGGATGCGCTACCAAGAGAGGACCAGCGGTTGTTGGTGTCGTGCTGCCATTCTGTATTATTCTGTGTTCAGACTCGGGGTGAGATCGACGTCCTTTTGTGTGTGCTGTTTTAAAGCGAGAAGTAGCAATGTCTGAGACAGGCAAGACAGCAGTCAAGAATGGAGAAGTGGGGCTTTTGGGAAATGAGACTTTAAGAACTTAAAAGGAGGCATTGATCCTATGTGTTTATTATTTTTGTTTTTTTTTTCTTCCAGTAATGGCTGAGTTCTAGAGAATTAGTTTTTATTTGGGGGAGTTCGGTATGAGCGTGGCTTATTTTAGTTCTCTCTCTGGAGCATAACCAATTTTATTTTGATTTTTCTCTTTATTTTATTTTGATCCTTTTGGATGTGCCGGAGTATGTTTTATTTCTACTGAGTAAGCTAAATTGGTGCAGCGGAAGTTATGCTGTGTGAAAGTGTTCTTCTTCTGGTTGAATAAATACCCCATTCAAAACAAGAGTCAGCTTAAGTTCTTTCTGTTTCTACTACTACGGCACGTACCATGCAATAATTATGGAGGTTAATTAACCGACCGAAGATAGCCCCGTCGCATTTCTGGTGCTATGACCAGGATAGGAGGTTAAGTCATAGCCCCACTACACTGGCATCGTGTACTCATACACACGTGCAGTCATAGTACTTCTTACGTGTTGGCAAGCGGCTCAGAATTATTATAATTATTAAAGTCACATTCAATCATCCAATGACATACGTTATTCCCTCCGCTGGCCGGGCTACAATGCATCACTCCAGAACCTACGCGCTCATAAAACTAGAAAATAATGGCCAGCAGCGTCCACCGCTTCAACTTAAATAGTCCAGTCAAGGGGCCACCAGTGCCACACCGCGTCCACCAGTGTGAACCGCGCCAGTACAGCCACGTCACGGATTTTCCCGTGGAGGGGCAAGTACCCATTTGAACCTTTTCGGCCATCAGGCCGTGGCCAGAAATAAATAGTAATAAATACCAGAATGTCCGGATTCCACAACACATGTGGTGGGTGCCACAGGACATATGCCACGGGGCCACCAGTGCCACACTGCGTCCACCAGTGTGAACCGCGCCGGTACAGCCACGTCACAGATCTTCCCGGGGAGGTGCAAGTACCCATTTGAACCTTTTCGGCCGTCAGGCTATGCCCAGAAATAAATAGCGATAAATACCAGAATGTCCGGATTCTACAACATGTGGTGGGCGCCACAGGACATATGCCACGGGGCCACCAGTACCACACCGCATCCACCAGTGTGAACCGCACTGGTACAGCCACATCACGGATCTTCCTGGGGAGGGGCGAGTACCCATTTTAACCTTTTCGGCCATCAGGCCACGCCTAGAAATAAATAATAATAAATACCAGAACGTCCGGATTCCACCACACTTGTGGTGGGTGCCACAGGACATATGCCAATGCAGCAATTGGTGTGTCACAGAAAACCAGAGAATACACACAAACAAACAGACAAGTAAACAAACTGACTGACTGGGTGTGCAACAGGCAAACATGGGTAAACATATACAATTCCACAAGGAATTAGTGAGTTACAAGAAAAATTAACACAAACGAGCATTCGAGCATGAAAAACGAACCAAAGAAAAAATAAATGAATGAATAACGTGGATTATTCCACAAAAGAAATTCCATCAGTAATTTAAGACAACAAATAATTACAACAAACAAACAAAACAAACATCAATAAAGTTTGTAGACGACACAGCAAAAACACAGACACCTTGAAGAAATCGGACGAATGCAAATAACACAGTAACTGTGGACAGTAAATCAATTAAAACACAGATGAACACAATGGTCTCCTTGCGAGAAAACAAATTGTGGTGTTTCGGAGACTGCAATTTGTCCCCGTCTTCAGGCACATACTCAGTCCAAGGACCGCCTGCAGACTGAGTATGGACACTGGGAAAATAAGGGGTTTATATACTCACTACCACCTTTTCTGTCCTCGCCAATAGGATTGAGCCATCCCCTGATTGACTGTGCAGGTAATAGTCTGTTGTTGTTGGCTAACGTTTTCCTGTGATGATGGCTGTTGGCTTAGTTATTTTTTGTTGATAATATGCTTCTTTTTTAATTATTGGTAACCAAATGTTTTTTCAATTCTATGCTTTGCTGGCTAAATATATTTCTGTTACTAACTATGAATGACAAATTTTTATTTTCCTTTTAATTTTATTTGTTTCCTGTGTCAGTGGAATAGCATTTTCCCAGAGTATTCTGTGACTATTGTCCCTGGCATGTTCTGCTAGTTTAGATTTTTAAACTTCACCCTTCTTTACATTATTTTTGTTCTTTTATGCACGTTGAAATGAATCTGCCAGTCTCTGCAATGTATACACAGCCACATTCAAAGGGGTTTTGGTACACATAGTTTTGAGTTTGTAACTTGTCTGACTTTGGTTTTATTTTTGTAACCATGTATTTTTATGAAATTGTCTGATTTGAAAGCTGTTTGGAGTCCAAAAAATTTACCCAATTATCTTACTTTTTTGGAATGGCCACGAACATATGGTATAACAAGAATTCCTACAGATTTTTCGGTTGTTTGTTCATTTAGGCCTATATCTGCAATGTTTGGTTTTAGGTTTTATTTTATGATATCTATGGGTTAACCATTTACCAGCAGTTCAAATAAAGTCCTTTTGGTTGTTTACTTGTCTGTCAGTGAACCCTCGATAACTCGGACCTCGACGTCCCGGACTTTGGATAACTCAGACAGAATTTCAAAAAACAATATTAATTTTAATTAAATTATTTTTTGGTAAAAAAATCATAAGAAAATTGTGTCTGCCTCATTTAAATCCATCACGTTTTATTTAAAAACAGTATTAAGCTTTAAAAGCAGTTGCTCATCGCTACGTAGCCTTTAATAATCCCACCGTAAAATATCTGGCCAGTTCCGTGTGGTTAAATGTTGCTAGCGAGGCATGCGAGTAGAGATGCAACTCAGCAAGCGCGCGAGTAGAGATGCAACTCAGCAGGCAGACCTCCCTTCTTTATCTTTCCTCCCTCTTCACTGCGTGAGCCATACACTACGTGCGTCATAAATAAACATTTCAGTATGATGCTGGTGAATTGGACGGTAACTACAGGTCACAATGGCACCTAAAGGGAAATTTATTTTGTTCTGGTTTGTGCGATAAATTCAAGATTGCAAAACAATTTATTCCGGACATTAATAAAAAAAATTTAAAGCCAATGGTTTGCATTGTAATGTAGGCAAGGTGGTGAGAGGGTTTTACGGCCCTTTAACGACGTCTTAAAAAGCAGATGAGGGTGAAGTGAGGTGAAAGAAGAACATAATATCCATGCCCGAGCAAGGATTCCAATCTAGGGCCTCTCGCACCGTAAACTGGCGCCTAACCCGCTACGCTAGAGGCCGGCGCGATATCGAAAAAAAAAAAACAGGGCTTAATAAATTATAAAAATGTGAGGAGGGGGGATGGCAGAAAGGGGCTTTTGCCCCGGGCCGCACATTCTAGAAGGCCTTGAAAAAGTTAAATGGTTAAAATGAATGGGCTTTTATTGAGTTCCCGTTAATGTTGATGGTAAGTATGAAATTTACTTTAAGTGTAATGAGTGTGTAAAGACGTCCCTGATCTATGACGAGGCAGCCAAGGTAAGATAGTATGAAGGGAGGCATACAAGCGCACATTATCACTTTAACCACGGCCGTAGACTTCAACTAAACAAAAAAAAAGGAGGAAATGTAGACTGAGAGTTACGTTGCTCCTGGCCTCGTATTCTAACAAAGAGGCCCCGGAAAAAACAATTTCTCGTAGAAAACTAGCAACTGGCTGCAGACACTGTGACTTGCTGATGTAGAGCAATTTTCAACGTCGTAAACATATCTTGAGTTGCGTGTGTGGTCACGTGCGGTGTTTTTATTGCTGTTGAGACTGTACCGGTTGACCTTGACTACTTCCGCTCGCGCTCTACCACCCTAGCTTATCTCACACACACACGCATGCACAGACTATCGTCAGCCAGACGAGAGAAGGGGGTGAGAACTTTTATGTGGTCGAAGGATGCCTTGGTGCCAGCTTCTAGCACAGATAAAAAAAGATCAGCCAGAAGTAGCATAAAAAATAAATAAAAAAGAATCTGCTGGCCCAGGTTGTTTGACATTCTTTCTTTTATAGTTCTCCACCTTACACTGATAATTTCCCCACTGCCCCCTCCTGTAAATTGATACGTACAAAGCAGTATATATTGCAGCCTCTTTTGCTTGTAGAAATGATAGCGTACTGATTTCTTCAGGTTTCTTGTGATTAATGACTGATTACCCCTCCTCCCCGGACGCCCCTCGATAACATGGACAAATCGTATCTTGGACAGTTTCTCCCCCCTTTTAGTCTGAGTTATCGAGGTTTTATTCTTTGACTTTCTTTTGCTGCAATGGCGTATATCCAAAATACTTCTTTAGTTTGTAAAGTTTCAAAAGTCTCGAAATGGGCTCAATAGAATAGTTCTTTACACTATATACACATGTCCAACATTCTACCCTCCTTAAACTAACCTTTTCAATTATTTTACTGAATGGGAAGTGGTGTACACAACTTCACAGGTGGATGTCGAGTGGTGCCACCAGTAGCTTCCACTGTTGCAACTCGGGGTACACCATCTTGTCCAGAGTGCAGCTCCACTAACATATTGAAGCAGTCACTGCAGTTGTAGGAAGTCAGTCCTCGTTGATGAGAATGAGTTTACTTATCTAATGGTTTATTCATTTGTTACGCTGCTGGAGGGTGTGCAGATAATTCCGGTGCCACTATTATTGTAAGCGTTGGTGAATGCATTGAACAAATTGCCAACGGGAAAGGCGATTAACTTGGACTGGTTGCAAGTTCGGATTGGGCAATATCATTGGTGGTTCTAGGATCAAAAATGTCCTGGGGTCTAAGCCTGCAAATCGTTGGGGTCAGAGCTCAGACAGACTATTTAAGAATTAAGAACCATTTATACCTGCACTAAGACATTTTACATCTTCTCATATGAAAGGACTAGCTCTCCAATGATTTGGGCCAGGTGCATATTTAAAGACTTCACTTTAGCCTCCCACAGTCTGCTATTGATAAGCTCCTGAAAGGTTGAAGTGTTATGTCACTCTCAGGGATGTTAATGCATCTGCAAGAGCCTTCTAATGTTAGGATAATGAGATAGCTTGTTGCAGTTCCTGTAGTTAGGTAATTGTGAACATCTTAACAATTGGCAGCCAGTAAGGTTTCAGTTGTAAAATATGATGCTAATTCAGTATGGACTGCCAATCAGATGTTAATTCAATATAGACTGCCTTAGTGGTACAGCTAACAAACAAGCAGAGGTACACCTTAGTTTTAAGAGTTTTACAAAGTCTAACGCGTACCTCGGGTGGGATACGGATAGCGAACTATGCTGTTGATGTGAGTGAAGGGCGCCAGCAATACTCCCCAGGTACTGCACTTCGAGACTCTTAGGCCACAGGGTGTGGTTTGTTCGGTGTGTTCGGTATCCCACCCGACGCGTTGATGTGAGTGATTGAGTGGTGAACGCACGCGAATGGATTAACACATATGGCTTAGGAAAGCCAACTTAACGCGATGCGTGATTGAGTGGTGAACGCATGTGAATGGATTAACACATATGACACTGACTATACAAGGACTACACACTTACTGGATGTTGGCCCCCAGTACGCCTGATAACTTACATTGCTTACACTGACAATATTAGGTGTCTAGAAGTGAGGAACTAAACAGTATTTCACTTACAGATGATTTATTACGCTTATGTTACACAGTGCCATAATAATGTCTGAATCAAACGTAGTGATGCGTCCCTTGCAGTAACAATTACCCTAAAGCACACGATAGTGTACGTGATAGTGAATTTTGCGTAGTGACTACGACCGGCTGGTAGATCGCACGTGGTTGGTGAGTGATCAGTGTGGAGGTGGTGTACAAAAGGTGAGTCTACGACACCAGAAGGTGCACCTCCTTAAGCAGCGAGGGGCTGGCGGCCACTATGATGGACCGTCAGGTTCACTTGGAAGCGGGCGTAGAGAGTTGAGTTGCGGTGAGCACGTGCCTAACTAACGTGTCACAAGGCAGCCGTTCCCGTGCACGTTGTAGTGTGGTAGGGCTCTACAAGTGATGTTAGCGGTACAGTGCGAAAACTGTGGCGAGCTATGCTAGGCCAGTGGTGGGGTGAATGGCACGTAACACGCTGCACACAGAGTGATGCTCTCAAGGAGATAAATTGCGTGAGTGCGTGATAATGAAATGAATGTACAACGTACTGCTCACATGTATGCTGAACACAATGGCGGTGTACTAACCTGCACGTGGTCTGTCACAAAAACATGAATTACGCCCTTAAAATGTTACACAAATACAAA